>PVJI01007754.1:0-75920 GCA_004026765.1 Micronycteris hirsuta | reverse complement strand
GACCTCTGCCCCGGAGGCTTGTGTCAGACTTTGGACCCACAGAACTGCAAGGTAACCATGTTGTTTTAAGCCACTGAGTCTGTGGTTGGTTGGTAGGGGGCGGGAGGAAACACCTACAGCAGGTAGGACTTGTAGCAGCAGGAATGGTCCCTTGGGAAACGATGGTTCACTGACTTACCCACAGTATCCCACTGACGCCACGTTTCACTCAACAGCAGCAACAACTCCCCTTTGCTAACATCCCGCAGACCTCGTCCGAAAACTTGTCCGCAGACTGTGACGTGGCCGACACCAGCTTTCCAACATCTTCACTCAGAAATTCTGATTTTATCGTTGGCAACAAGCATTGTAGGTGGTTTTCCTTAAAGTGACAGACTGACTTCATTCAGTTTTGAAAAAGTGTCATCTGTAGGACTGAAGTCTGAGAGACCAGCTTGTCTGCCAGCCACCCCCCTGGGCTTTGCAGGTGCCACGAGGGCTCCATGTAGCACCCATGTGATCTCCCAGGATATTAACAACCTGAGTGCCCAGGGTCAAGATTTGATGAGGTTAATACCCCTTACATCCTCATCAAGGACACCAGGTCATGAACTGAGTGTTCTTGAATTTCGTTTTAGCTTAAATTTTTAGAGTAGCCTTTGATTTAACATTAAAACGATTTTTGAAATAGCTTTGTATTGAATAAAATTGACCCTCAAGATCAGGGTTCACTTTTCAGCACTACTGACCCTCGTGGGCCAGGTAACCCTTTCATGGGCATGCTTGCAGCCCTTGCTGGGGTGAGGGCTGTCCTGTGCATGGGAAGGTGTCAAACAGCACTGCCAGCTTCTCCCCACCAGATGCCGGGGCACCCGCAAGTTATGACAACCAAAAGCGTCTCCAGACATTGCAAATGCCCCCTGAGGAGCAAGGTCACCCCGCCTTGAGAACCAAAGCTTTATCAGGGGTGTCCAACCTTTGGGCGTCTCTGGGCCACATTGGAAGAAGAGTTTTCTTGGACCACGCATTAAATACACTGAGACACGTAATCACAAGAAAACCTCATAATGTTTTAAGTAACTTTACAATTTTGTGTGGGGCCACATTCACAGACACATGCAGCCCACGGGCTGGGCACCCCTGCTAGATCTTCTGGCTTCAAATGCTGGACACCGACCACTGACCCGCTTTCAGAAACCAACCCAACAACGGTGGCATCTGTGACACAGGCAGCGGATTTCAAAGGGTTTTACTCTCACACTTCTAAAATGGTTTTGAAAACCTGTGAACACGTTTGTAAATTAACATCTAAATATTTTTGTAGTAAGTTCAAATAATTAGAAAGAATCTATTCTCTGCTCTTATACATTATAGACATGCTTTAAATATACTACACCGAAAACCTTAAAGCTGAAAGAACTTATTCAATTATTGGAGAATGTCAGCTAGAAACCTAATCTTGTTTTTGGAATAAACCAGTCAACTCAGGCTACAGTGAACTCGTAGAAGGAAAGGAAAAAAGAAGAAGAAGAAGAAGACACACGTACTTAGAAGGGCTCCTAGTGGCTTAAAAACAAACAAAAAAAAAACCCCAGAGCCTCTCAGCCATCTACCAACTGCACAGTCAAAAGCGCCAGCGCTGACCCGCCGCCCCTCCGCAGTCCTGCCAACTGGGCCCTAAGAAAGGTTTCCTGAAAGAGTTCAACCAATAGGACTGACGCTTTCCCACAGGAGCTGCCAGCTCTGGCCAATCAGAGCGGCTCTATTCTGACCAATCAGGGGCCCTCTGGCTGGGGGCACACAGTTTACACCGAATACTGCATTTTTCAGGAGCTGAGTCACGGAAGCCGGCAGGGAGCAGAGCGGAACTGCCTTACTGCAGAGGCCTCCCGGCCCTGCTGGTCTCCCAGCCACGCGGCGTCACTACTGAGCTGTCCCGCAGCCGCGCTGTGCTCGCAGTTCTGCTCTACCACTGTGGAGCTGCTTGCAAAGAATAAAGTTTCCCCCTCGCCGCAGACGCCCCGCCCCGCCCCCTCATCCACCTGCGCCGCTGGGCCCCGCCCGGGTGTGAGGGCGGCCGCGCGCCGGCCTGGGGGGCGTGGTCTAGGTCTGCCCGCCCTGCGGGATCCGCGGCGCGAGCGGCGTTGGCCGTTGGCGTGGCTTGGGCGGTTGTCTTGGAGAAGCAAGATGGCGACGA
Organism: Micronycteris hirsuta; assembly: GCA_004026765.1. Classification (NCBI taxonomy): domain Eukaryota; kingdom Metazoa; phylum Chordata; class Mammalia; order Chiroptera; family Phyllostomidae; genus Micronycteris; species Micronycteris hirsuta. The sequence continues at coordinate 73,744 of PVJI01007754.1, read as the reverse complement.
CGGCGGCCCCGGTGGTGGCTGAGGAGGACACGGAGCTTCGAGACCTGCTGGTGCAGACGCTGGAGAACAGCGGGGTCCTCAACCGCATCAAGGTAGGGAGGGAGGCCGGCAGCCTGGCAGAGGGGACGGCGACGGGGCCGCGGGGCCTGGATGGACGGCGGGCGCCACAAAGGGCCGGGAGCGGGTTCGGCTAGCCGCCTGAGCGGGGGCGGGACCGCGGGCGGGTTCGGGTGTCAGGGTCATTCCAGGTCCCGGGTCCCCTGCTGCATGGGGCCGGTGGCTGCCGTGGGGGTGGGGCGGCGGCGTGTTCGCGGAACCGGCTTCTAGACGCTGTGGGATCGGCGGGCGCGATCGCGGGAGCCAGTCTGCACCGGTGGGGGACGCTGGGCCACCGACGAGTCCCGGCTGCGGTTCAGCTGCCGCACCTGCCCGCCGGCGTCACTGTCCTGCTGGTTTGCGCTTGGGGCTTCGCTGGTGTAGACGGCGCCCGTGGGACCTGCGTGTGTGCCTTTCTTGTCATAAGAATTGTCTCGAAGCAGTTTTTGTTCCATTGCCCTTTTTTATTTTAAAGGCTGAACTCCGAGCAGCTGTGTTTTTAGCGCTAGAGGAGCAAGAAAAAATAGAGGTATGAAATCTACAAATTTAAATGTGGCTCTATTAACTTATGTTGAATTTCTGATTACTTAAAAACCATTCTAAAATGCTACTTATTGTAGTGTGTAGACAGGGATACTTTTGAAGTATTAAGGATTACATTCCTTTATTATAGGAAAAGAGTAAAAATTACTCTTTCTGTGCGTATTTAAGAATTTTGGAGCCTTCTGAGGCCAATGATAAGTCCTGATTATCATAGATCCTGATTGTAGGGAAACTCTGAAACAAGGTTGCAGGACTTGTTTGAAGAAACGGTTCTGTTCGAGTTCTCTGCAGGGCCCCTTGGGACCCTTAGTAACCTGCTGATGTGCGCTGTGAACCCCGCTCCATGGGGGAGTAGCGCACACCTTCTCCCAAACTGTCACACCACCCCCTTGTTTCCAAGTTATTCAAACTTTTCTATTGGCAGAAGTCCATCTCTCTATATTTAGTCTTTTCTGTCTACGCCACGTCCCGCCGCCATCCTGAGCGAAGACCCTGAAACTTGTCCATGAAAACCACCCCATCCTGCTGGTCTTCAGCCCCCTCTGTGACACACCAGTCTCCTCTGCTCTCACTTCTGTAGACCTACAGGCCTCCATGGAGCCCTTCAGCTTGGCTCTTCTGTGTTCATGCAGCATCAGTCCCCTCTTGGCTGCCCCTGGTCTGGACCCCATGGTCCGTGCTTCAGGGCCTTGCCCTGAAGCCTTCCTTGGTCTGGAAACAAGTCTGAGTGGCCACAGGTTTCCGCAGACTGACTCCCCGCCTCCTTTTTGCTGCACACACACTGGAGCGCAGTCACCCGGCCTCTAGACTGCTGAGGGCCCAGTGGTGGGTGCCACCCCGGAAGTCCTTCCACCTCACTCCTTACCAAGGGTCTCAGCTCTCTGGGGAGTGCAGATCCTCAGGTCCTGGCGTTGCGTCCTCCCCCCGAGAGAGCTCCCCTGCCTCTGTCTGCGAATGTGCTGCCCTCCTCCAGCCCAGAGCGGTGGCCTCCTTGGGTCAGCCGTCCCCGTGCTCTCAGCTCCTGCCAGTTGCTGTCTCTTTATCGCCCTTGCCGGGGGCTCGTCTCTGGACACTGGAAGTGGGTCCCCAGGCTCGTGCTCTGCTCCCACCACCGCTCTGCCTTCCCTCCCAGACAGGCTTTGAAGGAGTGTGTGTCCAGTATTGTCTGTTGGGTCCCAGACACCCTTTAATCCATTAAGGATTTCAAGTCCATGGCTGCTGCACCTCAGTGATTTCTTTTGCCAAGGTCAACAAAGACCCTGACTGAGTGTGTCTTAGTGCTCACCTGTCGAAGGTGCTGTTCGTGGCACTCGACACTCGCAGTGCCTCCTCCCTTCCTGCACACCCCCTTTGACTTTTGGGACTTTTTCTTTTGACCACTCCTGGGTCCCAAGATCTTCAGTGGGATCTTTTTCCTGTTCCCTTCACCGGAGTTCTTGGGCAGCGTCTGAAAGCTGTGATTCTCCCTGAGTGACTGTGGCCACACCAGCGATGTCAGCCCTGCACCTCTGCTCCGTGTCGCCCTCCTGAGCTCCAGGCCTGAATGTCACCCGGCCTGCTCTCCTGATCTTCCCCACGGGGACCGTTACTGAGCCTAGCAAGAAACCTGAGAGGCCCTGCCTTTCTTTCCACGTGTCCCATCTGGTTCCGTCTGTCTGCTCTGTCCCTGATTTGTCTGAGGAGCTTCTCGGCTGCCCCATGGCTTCCGCTTCGTGACTTCTTTGCCAGGTGGCTTTGCCTGCCTTGCTCTCCTTCGCTGCTGTCCCGACCAGCTGCCTGAAGATCCTCCCCACGCTGCTCCTGGATGGGCCGTTCGTGGTGCACGGCCATCTACTTTCTCTGCATATTTCAGTTGACTTCACGTCTTAAAATTTTCTAGACCAGCTTACTGAGGACCTTCATGATCTTTACCCTCCTTGTCATTTTTGAGTTAAAAAAAACCCAACAAACTATTGAGGTATAATTGACCTACAGTGAATTCAGTGTACTAAAAATGTATAATTTGATGCAGTCTAACATATGCATCCATGAAACAGTCAAGATGGTAAACATATCCATGACCCTCAAAAGTTGCCTGAAGCCCCTCCACACCCCTTTGTATTACCTTCACCCCCAACCTGGGCCACTGCAGCCCAGGTGTCTTTAACACTTTTCGTACTGCTCACGAGTTTTCTCGTGTTTCGCGCGCCATCTGTTAAGGACCGCATTATGAGATGATTTAATTAACGTGCAGTTTGCCCAATATCATGTGGTCCCTGGCGTATGTCTTAGAGATTTCTATGCAATACGAAATGTGTTAACAGCTAGACAGGTGGGATTGTACAGGACATCCTTTTTTTTTTTTTTTTTTTTGTTCAGCTGCATTCATTTAGCATAATCAATTCAAGATTCATTCCTGTGGTCATCTGTATTAGTAGACGGTTCCATTGGGTTTCCGTGTCGTGTTCCACCGTGTGAATTACGCAGTTTTCTATGTCGTTCACTTGTTGGTGGACATTGGGCTTGTTCCCAGTTTTCAGCTCCGATAAATAAGGTTGCTATGAGCATCCATGTCCGTGTTTGTGGCTTGGCTCTCTGCTTGCTTTGCTCTTGAGGAAGCACCAAGAGGGGTAGATTATATGGTAGGGGAATCTTTAACTTTTTAAAACACCCCAGACTGCTCCCCAGAGTGGCTGCACCACTCACATTGGCCATGCGTGAGACTGCCTCTACTCTGCCTGACCGTGTGTCACAGAGCCCCGACGTGCTGGGAGTGCTTTCTGTCCATTCAGACAGGTGTCTCATGACCAGGGACAGCGCGCTGGTGCGCTGCGGGAAGTCGTCTCAGCACTGTGGAAGGGCCGGGGTGGCACATGTGTGCTCAGGCCCTGTTCATAGTGAGCGAGTCGTGAGTGGGGGGTGACGTGACCGTGTCAGGCTTCATGTCATTGAAGTAATAGCCAGTTGTCTTTATAAGTAAATTTAATGTTACTTCACATGCATATTCAAAGATCTGGCTTCGGAAGCATTTTAGTAAGCAGTTTATAAAATGTTTAAAAATACAAATCATATATGGTTTTGTTAACTTTGGATATGAAGTAGTACAAAACAGTTCTTTTATCAATAGGTGTGGAATGGGGTTAACCATAATTTTATGGGTGACAATATTTTACTTACATCTTTGCCAAAAAATTATACTTTGATCCGCATTTTGTAGTGTTTTTATGATAAACACATGATACTTACACAATATTTCATTTTTTCAACAGAACAAAACTCCTTTAGTCAATGAAAGCCTGAAAAAGTTCTTAAACACAAAAGATGGTAAGATGTTCACTTGTTCTTGTTCATGTATCTGTCTCCACATTTTCAAACCTGGGCTGCATGTGGGAGAAATCAGGGATTTCTGGTTGTGTTTTGACGTCGGTGACTGCTGTTTTATCAGACAGCTGCTGAATGTGTCACATGCCATTGGTCCTGGGACACTGTGGGTATCCCCCATTTGCTGGAGGGCACAGGACACCGTGACACATTGGTAGAGTGTCACACTGACCGACGTTACTTCCAGGCTGAGGCCCTGATGAAGAGGTGGGGCACCAGGATGGTCATCGCTTCGCTGGGCTATTCGGAGGCTTTGTTGTTAGGCAGTCAAGATAGGACGCACCGCGGCTCTCCTGTGAGCGTGGTGTGTCCTGTCTCCCAGTGCCAGCGCCGGGGCTGCGGCCTCGAACACTCACTCACGGCCTCTCTTCCTTTCTCTGCAGGCCGGCTGGTGGCTAGTCTGGTGGCGGAATTCCTTCAGTTCTTTAACCTTGACTTTACATTGGCCGTTTTTCAGCCTGAAACTAGCACAGTAAGAATGATTTTTCATCACCTTTGAAGCCTTTGATAAAATGAGTTCATGATAAGCTGAAAACTAACATGTGACAACTTCTAGTGTCTTACACAGGGGTGATTTTTGTAGTTGCCTGTTTTTCTTTTTTTTTTTTTTGAAAATTTTATTTTATTTTTAGAGAGAGGGGAAGGGAGGGAGAAAGAGAGGGAGAGAAACAGCAAGGTGTGGTTGCCTCACATGGCCCCCACTGGGGTCCTGGCCCGCAACCCAGGCATGTGCCCTGACTGGGAATCGACCCGGGACCCTTTGGTTCCCAGACCGCGCTCAATCCACTGAGCTACACCAGTCAGGGCTGTAGTTCCCTGTTTTTCTTCAACGCCACCTGAGCCGTCAGCTGGCACCAGGGTCCCTGGTATATTTCATTTGAAGGGAATGTTGTTGGCAAAGTTAGTTTGTTATGATGTTAGACTCAGCTGTTAATGTAGACTTTGAGTGTAGAGACTGGTAAAAGAAAAATGTAATTAAAAAAATGGAATCTTGCATTTCCCATATGCAAAATCCCAAGCAGAAGTTTGCTAGTGTTGTGGCCTTGCGCTGTGTGTCTTCCTGTCACGTACCCAAGCGACTCTGCGCTTCCCGGGAGAGGGGGGGACACCGGCACTCTGCGGGGGGCCTGCGCCCCTATCCGGTCCAGTGGGTGCAGTCAGGAGGGAGCCTCAGGCGGGGTGCGTGGTGGCCCCCACTACACAGGGTTTAAAGAACGGGCGTTTCCCGTATTAGAAAAATAGTCTCTGAGTTTAGAAATGTCTCTCAGGTCTGAAGATACTTTTCTTTAAACTCTGAAAATAATTTTGTTACGTATTTGCACACTACAGCTCACATTTCCATCTTCTTCCCTAGTTTCAAGGTCTGGATGGTCGGGAGGACTTAGCCCGGGACTTGGGCATCGCTGAGGCGGAGGGCGCTGCGGGGGCGCCTTTGTTGTTGGAAGTGATCAGACGCTGTCAACAGCAGGGTCCGGGGCCAGCCGGCGGGCAGGTGAGTGCCAGCCTGCACTCTGCCACCTCTTTCCGTTTTGGTTACTGGCTGCCTGGTGCAGCCCTGCAGACCCATGTGTACGCAGTGAATCCAGGTTTAAATAAAAACCGAGTGAAACACGCTCGGATGGTATAAATGCACATTTTAATGAAAACTGGAGATGTGGGTGCTCCAAGGCTGCTGCCCCTGTTCTGTGGCTCGCCCCCGCCCCCGCCCCACTCCTCTCTGGAAGGGTCCCAGACGCTGGGCCCTGCCTGTGGAGCGCAGAGGGCGGAGTGCCGAGGGCGCGCAGCGCAGGGCCAGCAGTCACCGCTGCGCTGCTTCAGGCATCAAGGGGCCGATGTATAGGCCAGTTAATTTTTCAACTGAAAGGCTTCTTATAGACCTGAAACTGTTTAAAGCTATTAATTTTGCTTCGTTTCTAAACATTTTCAGATTTCTGTGTTTCTGATTAGCCGTCACTGTTCTTCCTCTTACCCTTCTGTTTGGGAGTACGGTTGATGAGAGCAGTGGTCTGGTTTGTCCCTGCACACTTGGTCTCACGGCACGCTGCTGCTCTCAGATGGGGACCAGCCCGCGCCGCCCCGGTCAGCCAGCCGAGGGGGTGCTTCTGGCCCCCGGGGTAGGGAAGAGTGGGGGGTGCCTTCCACTCGCTCCATCTGGAGCACCTCGGAGTATGTTTCCTGTTGGAACCTTTGAAAACCGGCAAAGCTTGACTGAGTACTCAGTGTGCAACAGATAGAGTGTGCTAATTAAAGGTAAAACGTAGGAAGTTACATGTACCAGAGGAGTGGAGAGCTACTTGAGATAAGATGCTTTCATAAGGAAGTAGACATTTAAATGATGGTTTACGATTATAGAGGAATTATCACACAGTAAGTGATTAGTTGTAAACATTTGAGTGATTTTGAGGAAGGGGCGGTGTTTTTCCATGTTGAAATTTTGTTCGCCTCCCCCTGTGCCTGAGAGTAAGGCGGTGGCTTGGGAAGGGTGCTGAGGACAGAGGTGGTGGCTGGCGCGGGGAGGCGGAATCCCCTCTGGGGGACGCGTCAGGTCGCCTGACCAGAGCGCAGGTTGTCACCGCAGCCTGTGCCTTGTCACTTCATTTGTGCGCAGCTGTCTGACAGGGTCTTGGTGCGCACTTATTGTCCGCGGGCACATGCTGGCTACTAGTGAACAAAAGATGCCACGTTCAAAGAACCCCAAACAGTTGCGGCTCCCACCCCCCTGAGCCAGCAGCCTGTAGGGGGGGTGACACCTCCTGGCTTCTGTGGCCCTGATCTCTGTCTCTCTCCGTACCTCCCTTTCACATCATTTCCAGTGGCTCTTGGGTTCACCTGTGTGGTGGCTGCCCATGTTTTCTCCCTGGTTCGCTCTTTCTGCCTTGGTGTCTGGGGCCAACCTGGACTCTGGAGCCAGACTGTTTTGGTTCACACCCAGCTCGGCCATGCCCTGTGGGCGACCATCTTTAGTCCCTGAGTCCCCCGTGCCTTAGGCTCCTCCCTGGTGCAGCAGACATAGTAGGGGAACAGCTGGGCACTCAGAGACCCTTACCGCTGTTGGCGATTTTGCTACCTTTACCATTCAGACGCTCCCTGAGTCCCGCTAAGCCCTTTCCCCTGGCTGGGGCCAGAGCGACAGCCTCCTCCCAAGACATACCCACCAGGTTAACCCACTAGGCGTTGCAGTCCTGTGTGAAAAGTACAACTTTATTGTCTTTACTGCTAACAAAGTGAAAGGGACACGAGACAGAAGTCCCCGCTTCTGCACTTTCTCCCACGCTTCTCTGTGTGGGTTCTGCCCCTCCACTCCTTGGCTCCAGCTCAGGGATTTGCTGCTGGTGCCCTGAGGAGCCCTTCAGTTTGCCCGAAGGTTCTGTGTGAGGTGGGGCCAGCCTGGTGTCCTGAGAGGTGGGAGGACAGTGCGGGGGGTGAGGGGGGGAGGGGGTAAGGAAGGTGAGTGCTGCCCTCTGCAGAGAGTGGAGTCTACTGGAGACCAGTGGGGCAGGACTGGCGGGAGGCAGACCAGGAAGGGGCTTCTCCGGCGCAGGCTGGTGAAGGGAAATGCGCAGCAGGGAGTCCAGGGCTGAGGGCGCTCTCCTTTTTAAAAGTAAAGTTGGGGCAAGTCTAATAAGGTCATGGACAGTAATCTGGGAGGAGTCAGTGTACCAACGCATGCAGTGGTTTTAAATGCTCGAGCTCTGTGGAGGTGTAATTCTAGTTATGTTTTATTGTTAAGTGTGTTAATTTTAAACTGAACATTTTAGGGTGCGCTAGATGTGGCTGCTGTACATTCTCCACCAGCATCACTGGACGGAAACGGGGGTACACACACGGGCCCCAGTAAGGTAAGTTGGGGGCCCGGGGACGGTCTGGGCCGAACCCCATGACATGGTTTCCCTCTCTGGTCTTACTTGTTACTCGTTTTGTTGTTTTGTGATGCAGGTGCTGTTGAGTTTGTGGACAGTGCTTTTTTCCTTTTGATGGCATGTACTTTAAAATGAGCCGTTTGCTCCATTGGCAGTTTCTTGAGTTTTGTGTCACAGGGAGGGATGTGCTGTGACAGAGCAGAGCTGTAGGGCAGTTGGAGCCACGAGTGCTGCACACACTCTGTCCCCCTTCCTGGAGCAAAGAGGTCACTCACATTCCCCGTATAAATTCCTGCTCGGAAACATCGGCCTCCAGAACGTGAAGTGCTGTGTTTGACGTTGTAGATGGGTGGCCAGGTCTGGCATTGTCGGCCAGGACAGGTTTTTATAGTAATGGGCCGCTTGGAGGATTTATAGAAGAGTCTGCGTGCTCGGGCTACATTTGCTTGTGGTTTGTGCATTTTTGAAGCTGAGGCCCGCTGGTTCCCGGGGTTCGGGATAATGGGAGATAAATTGCGCGGGACACTTGAAATTGCAGTCTGAGACCCTTGTGCTCATGCCAGCAGTGGTGGGACGGCGGGCGTCAGGGTGCGGGTTGTCCCTGGCACCCGCGAGGGCACAGCGCGTGCTGAGGGACCTGCTGTCGCACTGAAGCTTGGGCACGCAGCGCAGTGTGTGGTGACTGCCTTCTCACCCCCACCCCCAGCTGTGCTGACAGTGAGGCCCGGCCACAGCGAGGGGTGGGTCCTGGCGCAGCCGGGCTGGTGGCTGAAGGCACTCGGAGTGGGCCTGGGCACGGCTGCCAGGCGGAGCCCCGAGGGGCAGCTCCTGCTGCTGCTTGGCCTTGTGGGCCCCCTTCACTGTCTCAGTTCGGAGGCAGAGGCCTCGGATGCTGTCCCCTCCCTGGGCGCAGAGGCCTGTACTGTTGGCTCCCTTCTCCAGCCTGCTCAGAGGGCGGGTCCTGGAAGGCTCTTCACCCAGCTGTCCTGGGGACAGTGGAGCCCAGAGCCGGCCCGGGTCCAGTCCCAGAGTCCCTGGAGGTGACCTGCTGGGGAGGAGAGCCTCTGTAAAAGGCTTTGCTTTCGAGGGGCTAATACTCACACCTGTTCCAAAGTACTGAGTTGTACCCAGTGCACTGAGCCATTTGGAAGTTTCCTTTTTAGCAACTTTTAAGGCAGGTTAGTAATACTAATCTCTCACAGATGGTGTGTCTTCATGATAAGATAGTAGGAACTTCTGGCCAAGATGGAGGTGTAGGTAGACACAATGTGCCTCCTCACACAACCAAAAGAAGGACAACAGCAATTTAAAAACAAAAAATAACCAGAACTGACAGAAAATCGAACTGTATGAAAGTCCGACAACCGAGGACTTAAGGAAGACACCTTCATCCAGACTGGTAGGCAGGGCGGAGCCGGGCAGCAGGGTGGACCCGGCAAGGCTGCGGCTGGAGGAGCAGGCTGTCTCACATTCACGTGCGGAAAAAGGAACAGCTGGGGAGTGAAACAGACCGCACAGCCCAGGGTTCCAGCAGGGAAATAAAGCCTCAAACCACCAATTGAAAAATACCCGTGGGGTTGATGCGGCAGCTGGAGGAACTCCCAGCCTCACAGGAGACACCCACAGGGTCCAAGAACATACACATCCACCCACCCAGGAACCAGCACAGAAGGGCCCAATTTGATTGTGGATAGCGGGGGAAGTGACTGAAAGCTGGCTGAGAGCAAGCAAGCGGCACTGTTCCCTCTCGGATCCTCCCCGATATGCAGCCACATGGTTGCCCAGCCCTGGTGAACACCTAAGGCTCCTCCCCTTACTATGTAACAGGTGCACCGAGACAAAAACAATGGCCTGAATGAAAGAACAGATGAAAGCTCCAGAAAAAATACAACCTAACCACGAAGAGATAGCCAGCCTATCAGATACACAGTTCAAAACACTGATAATCAGGATGCTTACAGAATTGGTTGAATTTGGTTGCAAATTAGATGAAAAAATGAAGGCTATGCTAAGTGAAATAAAGGAAAATGTACAGGGAACCAATAGTGATGGGAAGAAAACGGGGACTCAAATCAACAGTGTGGACCAGAAGAAAGAAACATTCAACCAGAAAAGAATGAAGAAGCAAGAATTCAAAAACATGAGGAGAGGCTTAAGAACCTCCAGGACATCTTTAAATGTTCCAACATCCGAGTCATAGGGGTGCCAGAAGGAGAAGAAGAAGAGCAACAAATTGAAAACTTGTTTGAACAAATAATGAAGGAAAACTTCCTCAGTCTGGCAAAGGAAATAGACTTCCAAGAAGTCCAGGAAGCCCAGAGAGTCCCAAAGAAGTTGGACCCAAAGAGGAATACACCAAGGCACATCATAATTACGTTACTCAAGATTAAAAATAAGGAGAGAATCTTAGAAGCAGTAAGAGAAAAGGGGACAGTTACCTACAAAAGAATTCCCATAAGACTGTCAGCTGATTCCTCAGAAGAGACTTTGCAGGCAAGAAGGGGCTGGAGAGAAGTATTCCAAGTCATGAAAGGCAAGGACCTACATCCAAGAATACTCTAACCAGCTAAACTTTCATTTAGAATGGAAGGGCAGATAAAGTGCTTCCCAGATAAGGTCAAGTTCAAGGAGTTCATCATCACCCAGCCTTTATTGTATGAAATGTTAAAGGGATTTATCTAAGAAAAAGAAGATAAAAAATATGAACAGTAAAATGACAACAAACAGTTGTTAACAACCATACCTAAAGCGAAAGCAAACTAAGCAAACAACTAGAACAGGAATAGAACCACAGAAATGGAGATCACATGGAGGGTTATCAGCAGGGAAGTGGGAGGGGGAGAGAGGGGGAAAATGTACAGAGAATAAGTAGCATAAACGGTGGGTAGAAAACAGACAGGGGGAGGTTAAGAATAGTATAGGAAACGTAGAAGCCAAAGAACTTATACGTACAACCCATGGACACAAACCAAAGAGGGAGGATGTGGGTGTGTGGGGGGTGCTGGGTGGAGGGGAATAAAGGGGGGAAATGGGACAACTGTAATAGCATAACCAATAACATATATTAAAGATATTAATGATTGTTTTACATATTCTTATTTCTTTACATAAATTTTTTTTTAGACTTAAGAATCATGACGAGAACCTGAGGTGTTAAGTTGGGTAGGACACACTGCTCTGAACCCCTGATTTTCAGCGAGTGTGGCCGACTATTGAGGCAGGCGCTGACCTCTTTTCCCTGCAGTGCCAGATAGGACAATGACCACCGCCAACACGACAAGCCCTCCAGTGTGAATGAATCAAAATCACACCTATTTCTCAGATTGGCAAGCAGCATACCCTTCGGCATTCCACGGCCTTCTGGCCCCCAGTCCGTGTGCCGGGAGGTGGGAGAGGTTGGAACCTGCCGCTCTGAGTGGTGCCAGGGGAGGGTTGGCCGAGGTCAAGGTCACCAGGCCTGCGGGGGGCCCACACTGCTCAGCCTTCCGGCTGGTGTGGCGGTGGCCCGTGGGAACACCAGAGCCCAGCTCCGTGGGCCCCGCTGAGGTGCACTGTGGTCCTGACAGATGTGCCTTTGGGATTCCAACCTTTCCTCCCCCTTTTCACACCAGCTGCCCTCTTTCCCCGTGGGTCATTGACCCCTCAGGGGCTCTAGCAGGGCTTGTGCCTATGGCGTCCTGCTGGGCCAGAGCTCCACAGGGAGCAGTGGGGGCTCTGGAAGGTGAGGGGCGGAGGCCAGGCCCCACGCTACATGGGGGAGCCCGCGGATGTGCAGGGCCGGCTCCTTCAGAGCGACCCCCCCTGGACCCACAGCTGCTGGGTGGGGCCTTTCATCAGGAACCTGTTGAGAAGGAGAGTTCAGTCCCAAAAAGTGGGTTTCAGAAGGGAATGTGATCAATGTCTCCATTTTTAAGACAGTTTCTAATAGGAATCTTTGTCCGTTTAGTTATCAATTAGTTTATTATTGAAGATTTCTACCTTGTGGTAAAATGTCATTTTATTCTCATGCTCAGATACCAAGGTACAAAGGCCAAGGTAAGAAGAAGACAAGCGGGCGGCTGCCTGGTGCCAAGGTAACATGCATGAGGGCGGGGGGCAGAGCAGCCTCATGGGCGCCCCCGCTGCGTGGCCTCCCGGGCCTCGAGTCCTACTGGTGAGGGCCACCTTTCCTTTGAAATGCCACTTCTCTCATGTGCCATCAGAACGTGACCAAGTCACAGCGTGAAACAAAATAACTCGGCCTTCACTGTTTACCCAGGCGAAAGTCGTGCTGTTGTATTTTTGCACTACAGTCAGTTTTATTTTGGGGTTTCCTTGGCTTTTGGCCACGAAAAAGTTGAGAATACTTACTTTTTGAATGGACGGTCATGCACACACCCTTAATCTGATGATTTTAATCTGAGATCAGTAGAACAGTGTGCTCCTTTTCGATACGTCCTGGTCGGGAAGTTAAAGGCTGAACCATTTCCTTCCGGACGTTTCGGGGTTCAGTGGCTGTGAAACCATTGCCCATTGGTTGGCCCTTGAAGCCCAGCTCCCGTGGCCCGGCTCCTGTGGCCCGGTGGGGACACGCGGGGAGGAGTGCGCATGCGGCAGTGTCCAGTGCCTTGGCTGCTTTTGTTTCCTCCCCAGAGGTCACCAGCCGGTAGACTAACTCCTTTTAGGATTTAAATGCTAGCAGTCTTAGAAGTGTGACTAACCAGCCGGTTTGCAGACATGCTTAGAGTAAGACAAACTCACTTGACTTTTAGTTCGGGGAGGTTCCTCGGTGCTCTTGGACCCCGTTTGTGTGCAGAGTGCTGAGGGCCCCCAGAGCTCACGGGGTTCTGAGACTGCGTGTGCTGTGTTGGCTGGCTGCAGTTCTGCTGGTTTCCGCGGTAACTCCCTGCCACTGCCCTTGTTCACGTCGTGTTCGGGCCTCCTCGTGTGAGGAGGTGCCGTAAACGCCTCTGGGCAGGCAGGTCTGAGCACCCACGTGGAGAGAGCCGTGCGGTGGGTGCTCTGGGCAAGACACTCCCAGGGCCCCACGTCAGTGGTGGACAGCCAGAGGGGTGAGAGAGAGAGAGAGAATTAGAAATCTGGAACAGCAGATTGTTCACGGATGCTTTGCATCTGTTTCTTGGACTTTTTTGGAAAATTAAGAGTGTATTTCATAGTATTAAGTTTTTATAGTCTTGCTGGTGTCCTAGGTTTTAAAGAGGGTCAAACATTCGAGGAAGTGGCTGCATAGGAACCAAGCACAGGGAGGACACTGTCACTGTGTGTTGTGGAGCGGTGTGGCAGCAGACGACCTGAGCGGGCCGCAGCGGGGACGGCGGAGTCCAGGGGCCCACATCCTCTTGTTCCCGAGCCCCGGCCCAGCTCCTCGTCCCTCCGCCTGTCCACTTTGCCTTGAGCCTGCTTCTGCTTCCCAGGGTCCCTCATACTGCTCACCCCGACACTGTGGGGGTCATGGAGGCTGCACAGAGCAGGCAGGACTCTAGGGGGCGCCTTCTGCATGTGGCCACAGCAGGAGCACTCCCAGCTGGGCAGAGCCCTCCTGCTGCCCTGGTGTGGGCCCTGGTGTCGGTTGGTGAGCCAGCCTGCCCTGCAGGGCCCTTCGGGGGGCAGCAGGAGGGGCCGGGCACTCAGCAGGGCCTTCGGGGGTCTTGTTGCTGCTTTGGTGTGCCACAGGCATGGGTGCCAATGGTGCAGTCGGGGACCTTTGGCTGTGTTCAGAGAAGCGGCGGTCACTTTACAAGTGAACTTAAAAATCAGTCACATGTGCATAAACCTGATTGGTTCTTAGGGTTGTGAACCTGTCAAAGTGCAAAGCAGAAGCTAAGGTTTTTCAACTCATTTAACTCGGGTGAGGTAAAGGTTGCGTTTCTGGGTTTTGTTCTTGCAGTGAGTTGTCAGAGGGGGGACAGAGGAGGGGAAGACGAGGCGGGTGGAGAGTGGGTGAGAGGGCGTTTCCTTACCGAGTTAGCGGCTTTCCGTGCACGCCAACACGTCCTTCCGGATCATTCCCTGTGTCTCCGCAGATCATCCCGTCGTACTGTCGGAGGAAAGGGTCAAAAATTACAACAGACTTTTGTTTGGTAGGCTCCACTAACTTGGGTTTTTACCACTCAGTTGGAAAAACTGAATAAGATGTTACATTTTTGTTTTTAATATTTAGAACAGGATGCTTTATATCATCACGTGAAACGTAATGTATAAGGTCAGCCTTTCACAATCCGTCTCCCAGCAGGTGTTTTAAAACTAGTGTCGACTGAGTATTTTTTCTTCAAGTTCTTAAAAAAGGGCTATTTCTTCAAACCCTGCTCCTCGTTTTCAAGATTCTTGGATAAGCCCAGCTTTGTGTTGAGTTAGGGCGGTGGGGGGTCCCAGTGTGTGTGTGTTTGGGGGGGTGTTTCTGTGTCTCTCACAGACACCTCAGGGTGTTCTAGACAGACCGAGCTTTGTCATTTTCTACACAGACACGCACCACACCCCTGAGTGTGGGAACGTGCACACACACACCCTGACTTCGTGAGTACACACATGCATACACCCTAATGCGCGAATACGCACACACCTTCCCGACTGAACACACACACACATGCCCTGACTGTGAACACACACACGCATACACCCTGACTTTGTGAGTACACACACACATACACCCTACTGCACGAACACACACACACCCAGACTGTGAACATGCACACACACACCCTGACTTTATGAGTATGCACATGCATATACCCTACTGTGTGAACATGCGCACACATGCCCTGAGTGTGTGAACACGTACATACATACCTTGACTGTGTGAATGCGCGCACACAGTGTGAACATGCACATACACATACCCCAACTTTGTGAACGCGCGCACATACACCCTGACTGTGTGAATGCACACACGCACACCGTGTGAATGCACACACACACTGAACACACCCATACACCCCCTAACCATGTGAATGTGTGCACATACACCCTGACTGCATCAACACGCGCACACATACCGTGTGAATGCTCACGCACACACACACACACCCTGAGTGCATGGACATGCATACACACACTGACTGAACATGCACACACATACCCTGACTGCGTGAATAGAGTTTATCTGGGAAAGCTGAGTGTTTAGAAAGGGGTTGAAATTTTTGTGATTCTGGGATTCTACAGTGTTTAGTTTACAGGTGAACGAGTTAAACTTTTAGGTGTGTGTGTGTGTGTTACAGGTATAATAGAACTACTTTTCTAAATTTATTAGTAAGTTTTGGGTCAGAAACTGCCTTGAGTGGGTTTAGGGGCGGAAGCTGGGAGGGATTAAGGCATGGGCGGGAAGAGAATTTGCATGAAGTTTTTGAAAACTTGGAGACTTTTCTTTGGCTTTGATGTTTCTCTTTATGAGCAGTTCAGATAAAAGTCTTTAGTTTGGAAAAAATGATTTTTTTCTAGGTTCGTAAGACATTCTAGTGATAATTGAAGTTTTTGGCTACTGGGTGGTTAGTGGTTAATTTCAATGTGAAACTTCTCTCTCTGTGATGCTAATTTTCTGTTAATCTGGAGGTGCTTGAAATTCTACATGTGTGAGTATGAGAGCAGGAAGTTAAATACACACCAAAGCTCCCAAGCTTTCTTCCCACGTGACGGTAACTCACCGGAAAGCTTGTTAGTCCTGAGTGCCCGCCGCTGTGCAATGCGGTGGGTCTCGCGTCCACGAAGAGACGCGAATGGGCGAACGCCTTTACTGAAAATAGTTACTCACTGTCACCACCTCTGTCAGCTCCCAGGGCCGCTGTCACAGTGTACTGTGAACGCCACGGCCTGACCCACAGAGGCGCGCTGTCTTCGTGGTCGCGGAGGCCAGCAGTCCGAGGCCAGGGTTCCGCAGGGCGGGACCCTCTGCTGGTGGCCCAGCCATCCTGGGCTTGTCTCCGCTGTCACACTGGTACTCTCCTGTGTATCTGTCCTCC
Source organism: Micronycteris hirsuta (assembly GCA_004026765.1). Taxonomy (NCBI): domain Eukaryota; kingdom Metazoa; phylum Chordata; class Mammalia; order Chiroptera; family Phyllostomidae; genus Micronycteris; species Micronycteris hirsuta. The sequence continues at coordinate 57,933 of PVJI01007754.1, read as the reverse complement.
CTTGTGAGGACACAGGCGTGTGGGGTTAGGGGCCTGTCCTACTTGAGTCTGACCTCGGCTGGCCACCTCTGCTGTGACCCTGTTGTGAATGAGGGCCTGCTCTGAAGTCCTGGAGTGAGGACTCGGCCCGTCTTTCCTGGGGAGACCTGTATCCCAGTCAGCGGCGGAGGCCCCCAGCGTTGGCCAGGGAGAGGGTTCTGAGGCCCTGGCATGGGTTCTTTGCCATTGTTGGTCACACTTTGTGTTGACTGCTCCCAGCCTTAGCCGTAGACTCACCCTGAGTCTCAGCTCTAGTGCCCATGCTGGGGACAGACCCCAGGGACGGCGTGTGTGTAGAGGACAGTCGCGATGGGTCTTCAGCCGGAGGGCGGGCTGTGGGTGGGTCCCAGTAGCCCATTGCAAGGGGGCTGGTCGTTGCTCAGGAGATGTGGGCGCCGTTGGGTGGGCGTGTGTTGTGCTGGTTGCGTGAGTTCACGGGTGGACGGCCGCAGTGGCATGTTGCTGCATGTGGTTCAGGACCCCGTGCGGAGGGTCGGGGGGTGAAAGGGATGAAACGTGCGGGACGTGTTGGAAGGCCTTTGGAAACGCCAGCTCCGTTTGGCGTTGCTGTCACTGCGCTGTTTCTGCTGTTCTTCCTGTGGTTGCCGACGCAGGCCTGTCTGCAGACGATGGGGACGAAGCAGGGAGGTATCAGGCCATGCCGGTTGGGGCTCCTGGGGGCGGGCCACGCCACTTTGTGCAGGCCGCACAGGTCCCTGGGGCAGGAGTGGAGTGTGGAGAGGGATGTCGTCCACTGGTGTTGCTTCAGGGGTGTAGGGACAGGGCTCCGCACGTGGACGGAAGTTTGAGGGCGGCCGGGCGCTGCTCTGCCGTCTGCATGACAGCCAGCACTTTGCTGGCGGCAGGTGTCACCTGGGAGATGCGAATGGGGAGGCGCCATCCTCCCCTTCGATGGCCCTTGTGTCACTTGGATCCATGTGTGTGAACGGAGCTCCTTCTGCACTGGCAGCGCCTCCCGTTAGTTCCGGTCGAAAGTGTGAGTGTGCGACGACTTAGGAAGTGGCGATGCGTGCGCGTGGGGGAGGCAGGGAGCGGACTTGTGAGTGGGGCCAGCAGAGCAGCGGCGCTGCGCTCAGCGGGAGGAAGGAGTGGCTTGACTCCCTCCTCTGACGGTTTCCCTCTTCAGGTTGGCAGTGCCCTGGGGCCTGGGACGAACCGATTCCGTGTGGGGTTACCCAAGCCTCACACACTCGATTGCAAGACCCCCCCCCCACACACACACACGTGCGCGCTCTCTCTCTCTCTCTCTCTCTCTCACACACACACACACAGATTTGTGTATGTTCATGGCTTTTTGTTATTGAAGAGATCTTGTTAAAGTTTTCTCACCAAGGAGACCTCGTCTCTTCCCCCATCTCTTTCTAGAAGGCCAGCAGTGAAGCTAGTCAGAGTGATATTAGCACCTCCTCATCAGAACCAAAAGGCAAAAGCAGTCTTCAGCTGCTGGCCCACGAAACCAAAATTGGGTCCTTCTTACACACCAGAAGCCTTGGTGTTGACCAAGCCGGCCCTGGCCCGCAGGATGGTGACACCGACGGAGACTCTTTCTTCGATGACCCTGTTCCGAAACCCGAGAAAACTTATGGTTGGTGAGTTGGCTGTTTTGGGGGTTATCAGACTAGAGGCTTAAAAATATAATTTCTAAATGTTTTATTGGGTTGGCCAAAAAGTTCATTTAGTCTTTTCTGTAAAATAAGACATTTTTCACTTTCACCAGTAACTTGATTGATTTGGGTATTTTGAGGATGCCGGCTGTCTCCCGCTATATTGGCTGGCAGTGGGCAGAGGCCAGGGTGCTGCTCGACATCTTCCAATGCCTCGGACAGCCCCACAGCGAAGGGTTATTTGGCCAAAATGTCCACAGTACCAAGAAACTTCGCAAACCATTTCTGACACGTTTGATCAGTCCCGCACCCTCTCCATCCACGGCACAAATCTTTTTTTGTGTTTCAGTTGCATTTTTAGCTTTCTTGAAATAATAAAGCATAATATGCTGAAAATATCTGGTGGGCTGGCTCCCGTGGGCGGGTGCCGGCGCAGGAGTGACGAAAGGCGGGAGCCCACCACTGTGGGTGGAGGCCTCGGTGAGGGGGTGTCACAGTGGGCTGTGTCAGGGAGAGCAGGACAGCGCGGGGCAGGGGTGGGGGCAGTGCAACAGCGAGCCAGAGGGGGTGAAAGAGGGTGAGTGCAGCAGGTGTCTGGGCTGCTGGAGCTCTGGGCAGGGGAGCAGCCGTGCACGGGACGGGCGGGCCACAAAGCCGGGGGAATTGTGGGCCTGGGCTCGGGCAGGGGGCCGGACCCACTGAAGGAGGAGACTGGGAGCTGGGGTCTGAGCAGCAGAGTGGCTGGGTCCTGTGGGCACTTCGTGGGTCCGTGGGTTCAGGGCTGTCAGGACTGTCCCGGGAGAAGTCGGGGGGAGGGCTGAGAAACAGGACTGAGGGCGGGAGGTTGTGCTTAGGGTGTTGGAGAAAACAGTGGTCGGGGGCAGTTCCAAGGCGTTCGCACTGAGCACACTTGCGGGGAGGGTGGGATGGGAGGGTGGTGTGCGGCGGGCTTGTGTGCAGAGGTTGGGGGGCGCGGGCTGATGGTGGGAGGGGGCTGGAGATGAGAGGCCAGGGAGGCGGGAACCTGCGGGAGGGGGCCATGTGGGGAGGGGAGGGTGGGATGGGAGTGGAGGGCTAAAGAGCTGGCTCGGCCGTCGGTGGCTCATCCTGACGACGCTCTTGTCTGTGGTGTGGTGACCTGCATCAGCGGACACCCACGCTGTCCCTTGACTGCCTTTTTTGGCAGTGGAAGAGGCTTCTGACAGAGTCACAGACAGTAAAGACCATGACAAGCAGGTCAATGATGTCACATCGACCTGTGGACAGGTGCGCCGCTGCCCCGAGGCCTCTCCAGGCCATTGTCCTACAAGTCCTCTCTGTCCCGGCCCATCCTGGGACGCAGGGTCTGCTCCGGATGCTCCTGCGTGGGGGCAGGTGTGACCGCACCGCTGAACCACACACTTGTCTCGGTAGGAGAAGTGCGCCCGGGGAGCGCGGAGGAAGCCCAGCCTTGCTGTTGGATGAGCCCCCCTCACAGAGTGGACACGGCGCCCTCGCGGGAGCCCCCTCATTGACAGATGCAGAAAGTGAGTGCCTGCCCGGCCTGTGCTGGCCGCAGACGTGGGCCCTGATGCGCTGTGTCCGCTCTCAGTAGTGTGTGGTCGCTGCTTGTGTTCTCAGAAAAGCATATGCAAGTCGTAAGAATAGTTTATCATCTTACCATTGAGAGGTATTTCCTGCTAATATTGTGTTCTATGCTTTTATTTCTTACTTATTTACTTTTGGAGAGAGGGGAAGGGAGGGAGAAAGAGAGGGAGAGAAACATCAATGTGTGGTTGCCTCAAGCACGCCCCCTACTGGGGACCTGGCCCGAAACCCAGGCCTGTGCCCTGACTGGGAATCGAACCTGGGACTCCTTGATTCTCAGGCCGGCGCTCAATCCACTGAGCCACACCAGCCAGGCTATTTCTTTTGAACGTGACCTGTATTCTACTTTTTCTTTATCATCAAGACACTCTCAGGAAGTTGACTTCCGGCTGTCTGTCGTGCTGTACGGATGCGCTGACACATTTACACCAGCTCGCTCTCAGACACTGAGATTGACTGGAGTAGGATTTAAATCGGTTAACCTCTAGGGATTTGTGGCGTGGATCATGTGGTGCCACAGTGACATCACGGGACCTCGGACTGTGCGGCTGCCCTCGGGGTCAGGCCTGTCTAGGCTGGTGGCTGCACCAGGGTGGCCCAGCTACTGCAGCCGTTCGTCCCGCCCGCCCCACAGGGTGATGAGACCCCGGGCTGAGGAGCGTGGAGGCGTGGGGACGGACGCAGATGCTGTGTCCCAGTGAACAGAGGGCTTGATCAGCAGCGTTCAGAGCACAGACGTGCACCTCTTGAGGGAGCGTTCTGGGAAGTGGCCCGGCCCTTTACTGGGAAATCGCTGTGCGGTTCTGCGTCCGTCTGTGTGGCACACGAGGTGGACAGTGGCAGCTTGTCGCCGTCTGGGGCATCAGCCATGTGGCTGTGGCTGTGGCCATGCCACCCGCCCTCCCTTCTCTTCCCCACGGTCCTTGTCACCTTCAGCGAGGAACCTGGGCTGTCACAGTCAGGCCTCGTCAACACTGGAGGGGGCGTGGAGAGGCCAGTGAAAGCTTAGGGCTGAGGAAGGAGGACAGTGAGGGGCGGGTGGTGAAGGAGACGGTGCTGGGGGTCAGAGGAGAGACGTGATGGGCTGGCTGCGCGCGGCCCAGCCCACGCGGGGCGGGGGGTGGAGGGGGGAGCGGACGTGCAGTGCGTAGTGGAAACTGCCACTGGTCAGTCTGTCATGTCTCTTAGTTTTAGGTTATTAAGCTAGTAAAAGCGACCTGTTTTACAGACGACTGTACCGTAACTGCTGACTTAGAGTGCCTTCTCTTTCTGTTCACAGGTAGAAGAGGAAACGCAGTTTTGAAAGGTCTGAAGCTAGTCAGTGATAAAATTGGATCCCTTGGATTAGGTAACTAGGTCTCTCCTGTTCGTATGGATGGCTGGGAGGAGATTCCTTTTTAGAATCAAATCTTAAGCGGTCCCCAGCGAGCCCGGGGGGTGCACGCTTGCCGGTCGAGGTGCCCAGTGCGCTCCGCCTGCCAGGACGGCTTGCAGCAGCACAGCTGGCTCTGCCGGTGGCGGCCACACCTGGGGGCAGGCGGGCGTTCAGCCGGTACCCGCAGGCCCTCCGTGGGCTGGAGGCATCGGCACACGTGGCTGTGGACGTGGGGCACAAGCCCCCCACCTGGCCCAGCGCTGGTTCCGGAAAGGTCTCCGCTGGGCACCAGCAGTCGAGCGTCGTTCTGGGCGCTGGGAGCCAGTGGCCCGTCCCGGGCCGGGTCTGCGGGGGGACAGGCTGTGGCAGCGCCGTGGGTGTGGGCCGCAGCTTGGCACACGGCCACTGTGACGGCCCCGGTGCCACCCACATCCCCTCAGAAGGGGGCGCCGCGGTGTGGACACACCCTGCCCGGCCCCAGGCCTCAGCCCGCGCGGCCAGGGCAGTGTGAAGGGGGCACGTGGCTCCCTACCTGCCACACGGAAGCAGGCGGTGCCGCCGCTTCTCTGTGGCCATTTCCTTCCTGTCTGGGGGATGAGACTGTGTGTGTGTCTGTGTGAGAGACACAGCGTTAGGGTGTCTCTGTCCCGTGTGCTGGTCCCATGGGGGGCTCTGGGCTCCCCTCACGGACAGGAGGGCCGGGAGGGTATGGCCGCGGGGCTCCTGGCCTCAGAGGGCGGCGTCTGAGAGGACTGCGCGTGCGCAGGGGTGGTCCCGGGGCCGGAGTGCGGGTTTGGAGGGGTGGGTGCCGCCAGTCCCCATGCGCAGCACTGAGTGTCCGGGCCCGCAGGGAAACCGCTATCTCCACCCGCTGAGCGGGACCAGGACATCTGGACCTGCGGGCGAACGGAGCCCGGTGCCTGCTCATGCCTGGCTTCCTGCTTGCCTTCCTCTGCTCCCGTGTGCAGCCTCTTGCAGCAGAGGAGATGCCAGGTTCTGTCCCTTGGGGACCTGGCCTCGTGATCCCCCTGCACCACTGGTCGGGGGCTGGCCAGCCAGGCGGGCCTGCTTCCCCCTCCTCATTTCCTCTCCCCTGAGGTGTGAGCACATTTTCAGTTAGGTGTTCTCTTCCACAGCCCGATGGGGAGTCCACCCCTAGGATGTCCCCTGTGGACGGCTGCCCGTGGACCCCTGCCTGAGCCCCGCACCCAACAGCCGCCCTGCCCTGCTGTGTTCTGGTCTCCATGTGTCTCCCCGTTGCCACGTGGCTTCCCTGTGACTGTCCTGTCCTCTGTCCTCCCCCTCGGTGGGGGGGGTGGGTGTCTGTTGCTGTGACGTGGCAGGTGCGGTAGCGTGGCGCCTGGGCTTCACTCTTGGTGTGGCACGTGGCCGCTCCTGGGCTGGCAGCACAGTGGACTAGCTGGACATTGGGCCACTTAGCCAGAAATCAGGGTTCTGTATCAATGCGAATCTCGCTCAGTTCTGTTTAACCGTGTTGCAGCCGTGTTGCTTTGTTTGCCTCTGTTTTCACCGTGAAAATGCGTTGCTTCCAGCCTTTCAATATTACGAGCCAGTGGACCGGCCGAGGACAATACTGGTGCTGGTGATGGCCGCCTGCCCCCGACTGAGAAGCTGTTTTATCTCAGCTCCCATCCTGTGCGGTGGGTTTTGCTGCACCCTCTGTCTCCTCCGGAGAGGAACCTAGGCCCGGGGGCTCCTGAGGTCATGCCCCTTTGGAGTCGTGACGCGTCTGAGGGGCTCCCCGGAGACCGTTTCAGGGTAGACGACTCCGAGCTCCAAAGGAGGTGCCAGTTCAGTGTCATCCGGAGGTGGCGTGCTCGCAGGCGCCCATGTTCAAAGCCGGTGGGCGCTGTGCGTGCGGGCAGCGCAGAGGTGCAGACCTCTGGTGAAGGGCCAGGTGGAGATCCCTCAGGCCCCGTGGCCCCTTCCTTACCACCGCCCCTGCTCCCCGCAGCCGATCTCTGTGAGGTCAGAGATGCTCCTGCCTGCACACTGGACTGCAGGGGACCTCGAGGTCTCTCGTGTTGGGTGCATGAGTAATTTTGGGACCTCCGTCAGAAGAGGGCCACCCGGTCTGATGGTCACCCAGAGCTCGACCCTTCACAGTGCTGGGGTGTTGACATGGCGTGTGGTCTCCCAGGGACTCACAGGCCCGCGCAGCAGGGTGTCTCTGCCAGCCCGTGGTTGGCTCAGGCTCCACATTGTGCTCTTGGGGCCACGCGTGACCTGCGTGTCTTCCACGTGCCAGTCATCCACTGCTAGGGCGGCTCTAGGGCCCCCAAGCCTGCGGTGGGGTTGACACCCCCATTTCCTCTGCTGCCCCTTGGAAGGCGGGTGGGAGTTGGGACTGCGGGCCACTGCGCGACGCCGTGGGACTGCTCTGGTGGCGAGCACCCTCCCCTCGCGGCGTCCCTTTCTGAGTGCGCGCCCTGTGCGGATGCCTGTGCCACGCGGTGACGGCGGTGCTGCGCTCGCCCCGCTCCCAGGCCAGCGGCCCCCATGCCGCCCCCATCACACCTGAAACTCGGTCGAGCGTCAGATGGCGGTGTCGATGGGAAACCTGCAGCGTGCCTAAGCTTTTGAGTACTTGGAACAAAAATGGCGTTAAGTGCATTTTATGATAGGATGAAATACTTTATTAGTTGTGAGGTAGTTTATTTTGTCATGTGCGTTTATATTACATATGTTAAAAATATTTCTGATGTTTCAGATTTCTTTTGTAACAATGCGATGTTCAGTAATATTTTTTGGAAGAAAATGTGTGTGTTTAATTGTAGATAAGTCATGAAACATATTTATGTGACTGTAATGTTTCTTTTGCTGAACTCTCTAGGGGCTGGAGAAGATGACTACGTCGATGATTTTAATAGGTAAGAGAGCCAGGGGTGCAGCGAAGGTGTCAGCAGTGAGCACTTTCTGGACAGAGTCACGGTGCTGCTTGTTCTGGTGGACTCGACCCCCGTCCCCACCGACTGAGGGAGACGGGAGACTCAGAGAGACCACGGGGACGCACTGGGCCCGGGGCGTGGCTGTGCGTCTGCCCTGGAACAGGGGCGTCCGGGAGACTTGACAAGAGTGAGATGGAGAACCAGCACTCAGGCCTGGCCTCAGCGGTCTCAGAAACAGCGAGGCCAGTGCTGGAGAAGGGCCCTTTCTCCTGTCCCCGCCGTGGTGTGGGGATCGTCCGCAGTCACCTCAGAAGCAGCGCCCTCTCCGCCTGCTGCTCTGGGTCAGCTGACTTCGTACATAAAGAGCTGGCTGGTGACTCCCTGGCAGTAGTAGTTGTCATGGAGGTGGCGAGGATTTGTAAACCTGCGGCACAGGGTTTTCCGTAATTGACAGGCCCCCTGCCCCCACCAGGGGGTTGGTTTCTTTTCTAGCAGAAGGTTTCTCACAGCTTTTAGAGAGGAGACCCCGGGTTTGCCTCTCACTGCCCCGGGACCACCACACCCAGGAGGTCGCTGTCCTGCCGCCCGTGCTCGTCGCTGGGCCTAGGGAGCGTGCGAGAGTGCGCGTGTAGCTGGTGTCACTGTTCCGTTAGGTTTCCTTCAGGGGTTCCAGGTGTGACGGGTGGGAGAGCAGCGGCCACTCCGTCCACGCGCACACTTGAGTCCCTGTTTCCCTGACCCCAGCACCAGCCTCCGCTCCGAGAGGAGTGAGCTGAGCATCGGCGAAGAGATCGAGGAGGACCTCTCCGTGGGCCTGGACGACGCCAACGCCAGCGACAAGGTGCGGGGCTGCCCGGGGAGGCTCTGGGCACCTGCCGCTGCCCGGGTGTCCTGGAGCTCCAGGACCGTGCACCGATTGGGAGAACAGTTGGAAGTTGTGACACCAATGACAGGGACCTGCCCAAGTCTGGAAAGAATGTCTTCAGTCAGGATGTAGGGCAGTTTTCCCTTGTCACTCACTCTGGGCACGGAAGGTGTTTCCAGCACGTCTGGGTGTGGTTACTGGGCATCCCTGTGGTGGCGCCCTGTGGTCACAGGGGTCGGGGAGAGGCCACTTCCAGAGCGGGCACTGAGGGGGAGGTGTGTGTGTGAGCCTGGGAGCGCAAGGCTGCGTGCAGGGCTGGGGCTCCGCATGGGCCGGCGTGGGTGGGGAGATGGAGCCCGGCAGACCTGGGGGTCTGCGCTGGGGACGCAGTCGGGCCTCGGGGTTACACAGGGAGCAGTGTGCTCCTAGGTGTGTGGACGGGGGGGCGGGGCACCTTGGGGTCCCAGATGGGAGCTTCTGAAAGCTGTGCCTTCTCTGAGAGCCTGCTCTCCTGTGTGGCTGCTCTCCCCACGGGCCACCTCACAATGCCCATGACCTGCCCGTGACCACTGCGGGGGGAGGAGGTTGTGGGGAGGGTGGTGAGTGCCTGTGACTGCCGTGAGGGGAGGAGCCGTGGGGGGGCGGCTTTTTGTACTGAACACAGCATGTCTGAGCCTGCAGAGCCTGGGCGTGCACGCCCACCCCCTGCCACGGACAGTGTTTGCTTAGACACGCTTTGACCTTGCTGTCAGCAGCTCAGCCTCCCAGTGGGTCAGTTTCAGAGAGGGAAGGAGAGGCAAGGGGAAGGCCTGGGGACGGCGCAGCCACGGGGGGCGGGGGGCCGTCAGCAGGTTCTGAACAGCATGGTGTGTGCTGACAGCAGGTGGGCCTCCCTCGCGGGCTGACTTTGCTTTCTCTGTTTAACCGCAAGCTCGAGGACCTGACGCAGGACCTGACGGTGTCCCAGCTCAGCGACGTCGCGGACTACCTGGAAGATGTGGCCTGCGCCTGAGGGGGCGGTGCCGCGGCCCCTGGAAGCGGGGCCCTGCCGGAGCCGGTGTTTTTTGACAGTCTCTCCTGGCTGGACCGTCTGCTCTCTGTCGGTGCCTCGTACTTCCGAAGACCGCGGATATTTTTAAAGTTACCTTTTCATTGTGCTAAACAAGATGCTTCCTGTTGAGCCCATGTGTGGAAGATTGAATCGTCTTAATTTGGCTTACCGACACGTTTTGCTGGGGAAATTACTTACACAAGTTCATGGCAAGGAGCGAGCCCGTGGACACAGTGGTGTTATGAGCCAAGTGCGAGGTGTCGGCACAGCTGCAGGTCCCCACGTGTGGCTGTGGGCGGTGCCACCCTGCCACCCACGCGGCCGGGGGGTGGGATGGTGCGCCCGCTTCCATCGGGAAGGTCCACTAGACCTTGCAGGTGACCTGAATGTGCTCTGGGGCGTGCTGCTCCATTCTGCCTGTGGGTGAAGGAACTGGGGGTGGTTGTGACTTCTGTTGGGGCAGTTGTCACTGCCAGCATTGCGATGGCTGTCCGGTGTCCATGTGAGAAACTTTAGGCCCAGGGCCTCTGTCTACTGGAGCGCTCTTGATTACTTGTGACAACGCCTGGAAACGTCACACACCAGCCGGCATCTGGGACTGCTGAGTGGCGCTTCTGCTCCAGGCCTGTGAGGGGATCTTGGTAAATCCAGCCGGACTGTGGCGGTGGTGATGGCCTAGGACCACGTCCAGGAGGGCAGGCTTGCTCACTGTCCCTGGTCTCACCATCACCTGGACAACTGAGCCGCATCTCACGGTGCCCTTTGCTGCTGCTGATAGCGACGCCGCTGAACCGTGAGGGGATGGTGGGCAGTGGTGTGCGCGTGTGCGTGTAATTACAAGTAAAGCTGTGATGGCGTGGTGAGTTTTGTACCTTTTTATTTCAATTAAATTACGGGTTTTATTAAAAGTCACGTTTCCTAGTAAAAGGAGATGTGAATTCATCGACCTCAGCAGTGAGCAGGCTGGATGGTGTGCGCGTTGCCCGCATTCCGTTTCCCAGCAGCCTTGGAGTCGCAGAGATGCGACAGGAGGTGGGTTCTGCAGCATCAGAGCCTGGCTCTGAGACAGGGTGACACTGAGCCGTGATGCCCCTGCTCGCGGCCAGCGTGAGGGGACCACACTGTGGGGGTGGGGCTGTGATCTCGCCCCTGCTGTGCTTGTCATTGGCTGCGTCTCCTTGGACATCGTCGCTGTTCACTGTCCCTGTCGATGAAGCACGGTGGCTCTGCCAGGCCCTCTGGGGTCGTGCCAAACGTGTGACTTATTTCTCCGTGACTTGATAGGAGCTAGACTTCAGTGCGATGGGAGCGCAGCAGGAGGTGGCTTTCAGTCTGTGGACAACTTTGGAACGGTAGTGTCCGAGTTGGGCATTGTCCTGTTACCCAGAGACCCCGACCTTTCGATGGCGTCTTGGGCGGGTGGGGGAGTGTGCAGACGCGGCCACTCACTCGTGAGTTGTGAGGGGCACCCGGCTCAGCTGCGGGGAGTTTTGAGTTCTGTGTGCTCCGTGGTCAGATGGGTGGAGTGTGGCTGTTTTTTTTGTTAAGTATGTATTGAAATATTAACCCATGAAACACATTTTCATGGTAAAACCTGTATTTTACAGTGGAGTTTTTCAAATGCTAGACCTCGTTTTATCGGCGATAACTGGAAATGAATAAAAAGCTCGTCCCTGGTGCACTATGTAGTGAGTGATCGTGACTGAGACTCAGTGGGGCCTGCGTGGGTCGCGCTCCAGGCTCGGCCCCTCTGCCCTGTTTGCTGCCCCGCAACCCCCACCCCCACCCCCTGCCTGGCTCGGATGCACTGGCCGCTCCTTCTGGCTGGTTTGTCGGGTTCTCACAGAAGCTCTGGCCTGAGGGGTGTCCCCCCCAGCTTGTCCCTCTGTCACTTTCTTCCATGTGTTTCACTCGCCTGGTGTGGCTGTTAGTCCCCAAGGCCCACGAGCGTGGAGCTGCTTTGGATGACTGTTGCCCTCGGCAGTCAGAGCAGCGCCTGCCCGCGGTCTGCGCCCAGGAGGCCCTGCGCTGGCCGGGCGCTGGGACTGCTGCTCCAGGTGGGCTGCTGCCTCCCGAGGATGGTGCGCATCGTGTTGGGGCGCGGCTGTCCTGCCCCAGCCCCGAGAGGAGTGGACCTGCAGTGCAGCAAGGGTCCCTGGCTGCCCCTTCTCCCACCGGTGCAGGTGGGAACGTTGCTCTCGGAGGAGGGGACAGCTGTTCTGTCCACATTTGATGCGGCTGCCGGCACAGATGGAAGCAGGGTGGGCTCGAGGGGGCCAGCCTGCAACCTGTCTGGACGAGGAAGGGGGCAAGCAAGGCAGGGCTGCTGGCCAGTACAAACCCTCCCGGCCAGCGCTGGGTTCCTGGGGCCCCACCGTGCACTGCTCTGCATGCAGCCCCAGGCCCTCAGGTGGGCTACACTGCCAGCTTCTGTTGGGGGGTGGGCTCGTTTGGGGAAACCACGTGGTATAAAGCGGGGCAGCCCCATTCTGAGCCATTCGCGTGGCTTCCAGAACAAGGAGCCCGGCCTGTAAGGAAAACGTGTAGCGTGCTACAGAAGGCTGAGGCGGGTGGTTTAAGCAGTAGTTGGGCTGCCGTTCCTTGGAAGGGCTGAGTGATGGGCACCTCAGAGCAGCAAAGATCGGTCTCCCCAAAGACAGGGCTCTGCGCATCCCACAGAGAGACTGCACGGAGGCGGAGCCGCCCAGGCCACAGGCACAGCATCGATCCTTGGCCGGCAGCGTGGGTGGGGAGGCCAAGGCCCACGGCCAGATGTGCCCTGTGGCTAGACAGCTCCAAGGTGACAGTGTGAGAGAGACACCGTTTAGGGCGGCACTGGAGGTGGCGGCCGTGCCGCACAGGTAGGAGAACAGCTGTGAGTGTTTTCAGCACTTTACGTAATCTTCAGATTTGATAAAATGATTTTTCCCATGAATGTTTAGTTTTCAAATGTTGTGGCCAAAAAAGCCAATTTTGCCAAACTATCACACACAGAACTTATTCTTTTAAATGACTCATAGTTTGTAAAACTGATCGCTCCTCTGGAGTGAAAATGTGGATGAAGTTCCCTCTTTGTTTAGAGAGTTTAGCTTTGCTCGCCCGTCCTCTCTCAGCCCACGTGGTCTGGGCTTTTGTGTCTCGCCGACTGAAGTTTTAGCCGGGTAGAAGGCGGTCCCCTGCACCAGTCACTGCCAGCCGGGGGCCAGGCACCCTGCGGACGCCTGCGCAGCTGTCTCCTGTCTCCCCTCCTCCGCCCCGTCCTCAGAGTTCCTCACAGCACACAGCTCCTCGTCCTTGTCCTCTCGAGGCCCTGGTTACAGCCATGTTCTCTGTCCCCTTTCCTCCCTGCCCACCCTGTCCCAGGGGAAGTAGTGCCCACTGTTGCACAGATGTTCAGGGTGCTGGGCGCAGGCCCCGGCCCGGCGTGCACACATTGTGAGGCACCTTGCTGCCCACCCACAGCCAGACGTGTGCTGAGGGCACGGGGAGAGCCGGCGGCCTTCTGGGCCCCTGGAGACCAGGCCCTGCATGGGGTTGGAGAGGGTCACACCCAGCTGCCAGGAAGAGGCTGCTGGAGACGGTCCCTGAACCTCGGTGCCCTGGAAGACGGCCAGTGGGGTCAGCTCGGGATGATGGAGCCACGCTCAGTGGGCCAGGGGCCGACCAGAGCTCACTGGCCAGAGCTCACTGGCCGGAGCTGTGACCTAGCATCCCTGTCCGCAAGGGGAGCCTGCCCTCCTGGGCCGCACAGGGCCAAGGGGCAGTCAGCATTCCTCTTTGGAAACAGCAGGCACCTCGGGAATAGTAACTGTTCTCACCAGGGAGAGCAGAGCCCTAGGCCTCAGCAGTCCCTGAACATGGAGGGAAGGAGAGGACCTGACTCGGGTGACAGCTCAGCGTTGGAGCCCCGTTCTCATATCACTTCCCCTAACGTCTTCCCTCGGCCCCTGGGCCACCTCCAGCATCAGAGGACCCCCTGAGCCATAGCAGAACCTGGCCCAGGAGGACAACGGAGCTACCACACAGTTCGAAAGATTGGGGCCCCCCAGGAAAGACCCCACTGACTCTGACCCCAGCACCCCAAAATGAGAGTTACCGGGTAAAGAGCAGGTCTCAGTGCCCCGCGGAGCGAGCTGGCTGGCCCGGGGCCGTTTTTCCTCAGGCGCACGTCTGCAGGGCACTGCTGCCCGAATCGGGGGACAGTGGTGAGTGACTAGCATCGGGACCTTCCTGCCATTCACCATGGTGGCCACAGACGCCTCAGGTTTTAGCGCACACAGCGAGTCGGGAGTTAAATTGTGGGTGGAAACAATGAAAATGTTCTGGGTTTATTTGATAACCCAAATAATGAAGGGTGCCTCATGTGAACACCATGGAAACCCTGGTCGTTGCCAACTCGACAAAATACCGGCAGAGGCCGACCCGTCCACGGCGCATCTGGACAGCTGTGCCCCAGCGTCCCTGTGGTGCGTCAGCCCCAGGCGGCTGCAGGCGCGCTCTTGTCTCCGCGCTGCGTCTCGGCACAGTGGCAGGTGCATCGCCCAGGGACCCTGGTCTTCGCTGCTGCCATCCCCGTGGCAGCCCACCGGCCGAGCAGCACAGGCAGGGGGCGGGGCTGTGTGTCAGGGAGGGGCTGAGAGTGACTCCCTTGACCAGGTACTTGAACAGTCTCCCGTGGGCGACCCAGTTCGGCCCACTCGTGTACAAGCCCTCGACCAGACGGGGTTCCGCGAACCCTCCCTGCCCGGCTGCCGGCGTCCTTCCCAGAGGAGACCTCTCACACTCGAACACAGCGCCTCACGGCGGCTTTCTGTGGTGGGCCGTGCCTTTGGTGTCATGTCCAGACGCTCGTCACCAAACCGAAGGCCACCCGGACTGGTCCTGATCACCCTGGAGGGTGCACCGTGTCCTCAGCAGGACGGGCTCCTGCCGTGTCTTCAGGGTTCCTGCTCGTGCCCCTGGAAAGGGACGGGAACCTCTGTCTGTCTGTCCAGTACGTCCCATGGCCTGGCCCTGCCCAGGTCCCAGGAACCTTTGTTCAAACCCCTCACCACAAAGGGACACGAAATGTTTTCTCTGAGCCCACAGCACACGTCAGGCAGCCGGGCCCAGCTCACCAGAGAGCACGCCGCTGAGCCACATGCCACTGGGCTGTGGGCGCGGTGGGCACTCCTGTCCCTTTCTGGGGATGGCCGGTTTCAGTGGGAAATCGCTCGCACCTGCCCCGCTCACCATGTGACGTGCGCCAGGCAGCAGTTCTCAGTCTTTCTGCAGAGCCGAGCCACTGGTGCCACTGCCAGCTTTGGAACTTTTGTCACCTGCATCACAGTCACTTCCCATTTTCCACCCCTTCCCCCTTCACCAGGACAACCACTTCCGGTCGCCACGGAGCGCCTGTTCTGGACATGTCATGTAAGTGGAGTCACACAACATGTACCAACACGTCTCTCTGACCAGCTTCTTTCCCGCAACCGAGTGTGTTCCAGGTTCGTCCACGTGGTTGCCTCTTTCACTGGTGTTTCCTGTCACCACTTGACATTCCACAGCAGGATGTAGTGAGGCACCTGTCCCAAAGCTGGAGGATGCCGGGGCTGTGTCCACGTTTTGCTGACATGCACAACCCTGCCGAGAGCACACCCGCACATGCTGCTGTGTGGGTGTGTGGCTAACCTTGGGCACCTCCAGGTGGAACGTCTGAGCCGTGGGTAACTCAGCGAGCGGACTTGTGACACTGCCTCCCACAGCAGTCGCGCTGCTGCCTCCCCCACTGGCCACGTCCCCACCGGCACTCAGGGCTGCTGCTCTGTTAAAACAGAGCCACTCTGGTGGGCGTGCAGTGGCATCGCCGTGTGGCCTGGCTGTGCTGTTGGTGTGTGTTTGCACACGCTCGCTCGCTTGAGAGCTTTGTGTCTGTGCCAGGGGAGGGGAAGTGCCCTGGGACCGTCCTGGAGGCTGGCTCACGTCCAGTGTTCGCATTTTCTCTTCAGTGGCTGTGTCTGTTCTTCAGAATGGTGTGTGGGAACCTCCAAGTGTTCTTGCTGAGTCGTCTGTGTTTCTTTAGTTTTGTTTTGCCGTTGGCAGCCTCAAAATCTCAGGGACTTAGCACACTCCTGGGGTGCCCAGCCTTCTGGCGTCTCTGGGCCCCGAAGGAAGAAGAGTTGTCTTGGGCCACATGTTAAATTCACAAACACTAATGAAAACTGATGAGCAAAAAGAGGTTTTAAGTAAATTCATGATTTTGTGTCGGCCACATTCAGAGCCATCCTGGGCTGCATGCAAGCCACGGGCCGCAGGCTGGACACCCCTGTTAGTGACTAGAACTTCGTTTCTAACTCCCATAAAAACCCCATCAGCCTTCAGGGTGGGGTCTCCTCCCCACCGCTCCACCCAGCCCCAGGCTGCCCCTCCTGTGACTCCTCCATCCTCTGTGGTCTTCGTTAGGGCGACTTTGTCAAAGGTTGTCGGTGCTGTGGCAGCCAGGAAATGGCAGCACCTGGGTCTGGGCCCTGCTCTCCCTTCAGCCCTGAGAGAGGACCAAGCGAGTCACCGCTGATGGGCAGGGACGGCGCTGGTCCGAGTTAATGACTTTCCCTAAGAGGGTGCCTTTGATGCACTTACATATTTTGAGGTATAATTTGATTGTCATTTTGAATGTTTTGAGTGTCAAAGTCCTTGAGGAGAGTGCTCCGCGTCCGAGCCACCCCACGAGCAGGGTCTCACAGCGCCCAGCGGGGCTGGCCGGGGCTGGCGGCCGCGCGGCTGCGGAGGGCGGGGGGCAGTGTTACGTAACCGAACTGCTCCCTGCGTGCACACTGCTTCTAAAACCACAGGGCCAAACCACAGTGGAACAGGCAGCTTCTTTGGAGAAAAATAACAAGATAGTGTTCTGCAAAGTTTCCTATTTTGGTGTACGTTCTAAGGTGGCCTATATTTCTAATGCTTTGTGAAGCCCACGCAATTAAGGAGGAGTTAGTCTCTAGGCAAAAACACATGTGTACAAACTTCAGTGTGTTGGTTAGAGTTGGAGCATAGGGTGTGTTAAATAGTGCTTGTGACGCTGGGCTTTGTGGGAAAGAGCCATTTATCCAGCCATCCATTTCTTCTTTCCTGTTCTTAGAACTGCTGGATGTATGCCTAGTGCCAGGTATGTTACAAAAATAAATCCCTTCCAGTAAGTTGTTGTCTTATTTGTTTTATTCCTAAAGGTAATGAATAGAAATAAATTCTAGTAGAATGTTTCTTATAAAAGGGATTTAATCAAATACAAGTTTTACTGAATTACCTGAAGAGGAAAAATAAGACATTGAAAGAAATAATAAAAATCCCTGAGGCGGGGGGCATGGCCATCACTAAAAATTCCATTTTCTTGCCCCTTTCCCATATTGTTGAAAATAGTTCTTATTCTCCAAAAATGATAGCATGGTAAGAACCTGAGTGGGACTTTTTTGTTACATAAAAAATTAATATAGTATTAATGCCAGTCATCAATCTCTGAGAAAAGCAACAGCAGAACAAGATGACAACTTCCAGCCAAGATGGAGGAGTAGGTAGACACACTGTGCCTCCTCGCACAACCAAAGGAGGAAAAACAGCAATTAAAAAAAAAAAAAAAACAGCCAGAACTGACAGAAAATCGAACTGAGTGGAAGCCCGACAACAAGGAGTTAAAGAAGACACGTTCATCCAGACCGGTGAGCAGGGTGGAACTGGGCAGGGAGCACGCTGCTAGACGGCGGTTTGTGGAGCAGTACCAGCAACACTGCAGCTGCCCAGAGAGACCCGCAGCAAGCATGCCTGGCCAAAGCGTGGCTGGCACACTCGGTGAAACCTGCGGCTGGCTGACCCAGCGGGGCCGAGACTGGTAGACCGGGTGGTCCCTCATTCTCACACGGATAAACCGGGAAGAAAAGCTGGGGAGCAGAACAGACCCTGCGACCCACCATCACAGGGAAATAAAGCCTCAAATCATGGATTGAAAACACCTGTGGGATTGAGGTGGCAGTGGGAGGAACTCCCAGCCTCACAGGAGAGTTCATTGGAGAGACCCACAGGGACTTGGAACTATGCAAGCCCAGCCACCCACACCAGAGCCAGCACAGAAGGGCCCAACTGCTTGTGGGTAGTGGGGGAAGTATGGAGAGTGGAGCAAGCGCCATTGCTCTCTCAGGCCCCGCCCCCACAGGCAGCGTCACAACACAACCACGTGGGTTACCCCACCCTGGTGAATACCTAAGGCTTCGCCCCTTAAAGTAACAGGCACACCGAGAAAAAAAAAAATGGCCAAAATGAAAGAGCAGATCAAAATGCCAGAAAAAATACAACTAAGCCACGAAGAGATAGCCAGCCTATCAGATGCACAGTTCAAAACACTGGTAATCAGGAAGCTCACAGGATTGGAAGAAAGTTGGTTGCAATTAGATGAACAAATGAAGGATACGCTAAAGAAAATAAGGGGAAATGTGCAGGGAACCAATAGGGAAGAGAAGGAAACTGGGACTCAAATGAACGGAGTGGACCAAAAGGAAGAAACAAGAATTCAGAAAAATGAGGAAAGGCTTAGGAACCTCCGAGACATCTGTAAATGGCCCAACATCTGGATCATAGGGGTGGCAGAAGGAGAAGAAGAAGACCAAGGGATTGAAAACTTATTTGAACAAATAATGAAGGAGAACTTCCTCAAGCTGGTGAAGGAAACAGACTTCTAGGAAGTCCAGGAAGCTCAGAGAGTCCTAAAAAAGTTGGACCCAAGAGGAACACACCAAGGCACATCATAATTACATAACCCAAGATTAAAAATAAGGAGAGAATTTTAGAAGCAGCAAGAGAAAAGAAGACAGTTACCTACAAAGGAATTCCCATAAAACTGTCAGCTGATTTCTCAAAAGAGACCTTGCAGGCAAGAAGGGGCTGGAAAGAAGTATACCAAGTCATGAACGGCAAGGACCTACATCCAAGAATACTCTATCCAGCAAAGCTTTCATTTAGAATGGAAGGGCAGATAAAGTGCTTCCCAGATAAGGTCAAGTTCAAGGAGTTCATCACCACCCAGCCTTTATTATATGAAATGGTAAAGGGATTTATATAAGGCATGGGGGGATATCAACAGGGGAGTGGGAGGGGGAGAGAGGAGGAAAAAGTACAGAGAAAAAGTAGCATAAGCGGTAGGTAGAAAACAGGGGGAGGTTAAGAATAGGAAATGTGGAAGCCAAAGTATTTATATGAGTATGACCCATGGACAAAACCTAAAGGGCGGGGAATGGGGGGGTATGGGGTGGAGGGGAATAAAGGGGGAAAACAACTGTAATATCATAATCAATAAAATATATTTTAAAAAAAGGACAAGGTGACAGAGTAATGAGTCAGTGCACTTGAACATGAATCAGCAAAATTATATAATTTGAACAGAGAAAAAACGCCCAGAGTCCGAGAACTCTGGGACAAGACCAGAATGGCTAACGTTTGTGTGGTCGAAATGCCAGAAAGAGATCAAAAAGAGTGTGTGCAGAAAAACATTTGAAGAAATAATGACTAACAACTTCCCAAATCTTGCAAAACATACATGTCTACAGATGCCAGAACCTTGACGACATCCAAACAGAACAAATCCGAAGAGTTCCATGTGTAGGCAGATAGTCAAACTGAAAAGCCAAAAACCAGACGGAAGAGAGGAGCGGGAGAGCAGTGAGAGCCGGCCAACGTGCGCCCGCAAGAGGAACACGGTTCACGAGGGCAGGCTGCTCTGTGGGGACCGCGAGTGCTGGAGGGATGTGCTGGGACGAGAACGCTGCCAGCCCAGAGTGGGGTGCCCAGGAACAGGGCTCTCTGGGGACACGGTGCAGCGCCACCATCTTCAAAGACAGGGACACAGAGTTCACCGGCAGCAGACCCACCAGGAACGGACCGGTGAAGAAAGCCTTTCAGGTGGAAGGGGTGCCCAGTCAGAGGAAGCACGGAGCACCGGGAACAGAGGAAAACGTCAGAAGCAGGAATTACATGAGTAAACATAGGAGACTAATTTTCTCTTGAGTTCTGAAAACCTTTTTTTTTTCCAAATTTTTAAAATCCTCACCTGAGGAGGTGTTTGCTGATTTTAGAGAGGAAGGGAGAGAGAGGGAGAAACGTTGATCAGTCGCCTGCTGTGCCCTCCCTTACCAACCAGGGGTCTAACCCACAGCCTTTTGGTGCACGGGTTGACACACCAAGCAAACGAGCTCCCTGGCCGGGGTTCTCCTGAGTTTTCAGAGTGTATTTGATAATTAAAAACAAAAGTTACAGCATTGTCTGTTGGGGTTGTCGGTGCGTGCAATGCACACTGAAGCAGTCTGCACTGATGTGACGGCGAAAGGTGAAGGGATACACAGCGATCCCTCACCTACTGCGGGAGTCACGTTCCAGAGGCCCCTGTGAGAGGTGAAAATCCGTGAAGTAGCAGCTTTATATTTATTATTTATACATATTTTAAGGCTTTATAAACCCTTCCCACACGCCTATAAACCTTTCCCACTCTCTTATTAACCTTTCCCACACTCTCATAAACACTTCATATGCTCTTAAACACTTTCTACACTCTTAAACCTACATAATTTTAACAACATATAAAATTCTGTATGGGTACTCACCAGTGAGTATACTATAACTTCAATGGTGAAGATCATGAATTATGTAGCTGTGCAGTACTGATGGCGATGAAGGTGACGACGATGAGATGAATGTACTGCACAGCCAAGAAGAGCATTACAGCTCTTCTGAAGACACCACTTCATCAGGCGCTTCATCAGGTGGTGCAGTATCTTCTCCCTGGGCTGTAACTTCTATTTCCACTAAAGGTGTAGGTGTAACTGATCTCTTTATCCAAGTGATGAACATAGTTATGGGGAGTTGCGGGCGATGCTTTTTCTTCTGAGTGAGAAAGTTTTTATAAACTGACATGCCACTCTCGACTGTATTTACAAAGTGCAACGAACGAAGCATCTGGGGGTCCCATTCTTCAGCCACTCGCTGAAGTTCTTTGGCCATTCTGACCATGGTTGCAAGACAATCGAGTGTTAGGCCAACCTCCTCCTCTTCTCCAACCCGTAGTTCATCTTGTTCCTCATCCTCTTCTTCACTTGCTGACTTCGTCATTTCTGTCAGGTCTTCGTCCGTCAGCGGTTGTGAGTGGACATCCGCAGAGGCAGCTTCTCCATGCAGAGAAATGCTCTTGAGTCCAAAGCATCTCTGAAATTTGTCAAACCAGCCCTTGCTGGAACTGAATGGGGTTGGTCTGGAGGGGACAGCACTCGACGGTCCTGCTTCTGCATTGTCATCCTCATCTTCATCCTCGTCACCGTCATGAACGTCCGAGCTTTCCACAAAACTATCATAAAGTTTCTTGGCCTTCATCTGGATGGTGTTGGTACCCAGCGAGATGTTCTTCTTCCTGCAGTCATTGATCCACAGGGCTAATGCAGACTCCATCCTCACAATGGCCTTACTGCGGGAAGTGACCACCCTCTTTGCAGTCTTGTTAAAAGTCATTGTTGCTGTAGACCTAATATTCTCCTTGTCTTTCTTTATGTAGTGAACAGTAGATTTGTTGATCCTGTAATGGCGGCCTACAGCCGTGTAGTTTTTGCCTTCCTTTAACATGTTGAGAAGTTCCACCTTTTCTTTGATGGTAAGCATATTCCTCTGGCACTTGGGTTCACTGCCAGAAGCTTAGAAGACGCTGAACGTTTGGGTAGCATTGTAGGGCTTGAAATAAATTCAAACTTTGACAAAAATTTCACAAAAACACAACACCGCAGAGCAACACTATGCGCAGAGATCAGATGTCGATGTGAAGTGGACAAGGAGAGATGCTGAACGTATGGGCACAGTGCGGGAGAGCAAACAGAGGGATGCTACGGTCACTGAGCCAATCAGGGCCCAGGATACAGAACACAGTGCTGCGGTTGGTCACCTTCCATTCCATCAGCCAACAGTGTGCCGTGTACAATCTCACGTTGGCAAACTTGCGCAGCGGTAGTGGCGTACTGCACTTCCATTGTGTACAGTATGGTAGTGATCCGCGGATGAAATACGTACTGCATTTTATTTTGATTTAATATTCCTTTAATATGTTTGAATTAACATTTTTTATTTTTTATATTGTTTTAAATTTCTTAGGCAAAAATAATTAAAATCATAAATATTATTTAAATACTTGTATACTGCAAAATCCCACGATACAGCGAAAACTCCACGATACAGAATTACATACATTTTTTTAAAACCGCAATACAGTGAAGCTGCAATAAGTGAACCGAAATATAGTGAGGGACAACTGTATTTGGTGATTAGGTTTTTCCATGCAATGTGAAGTGGTAACGCACTGATTCTAAGGAGACTGTTAATTATTTTTATGTAATCCCTCGACAGCAACAAAAATATGTATTAAAAAACAATAAAATAGGTAAGTAGCATTATAATACCATAAAGTGTTCAAATAATCCAAAATAAAACAAGACAAAAGAAACGGGTAAGAAAATATATAGAGAAGATGTTCCTGGCGTAGCTCAGTGGTCCTGTCACCAGTAGGTTGCAGGTTCGATTCTCGGTCCGGGCGTGTGTGGGAGGCAACCAATCACTGCTGCTCTCTCGCATTGATGTTTTTCTCTCTCTAGAAGCAATGAAAAAGTGCCCTTGGGTGAGGATAAAAAAGTAAAAATTAGAAGGCAAAAACAAAGCAAATAGTAAAACGGCACACCCATCAGTCATCCTCCCTATGGTAAATGGTGTAAACGCGCCAATGAGAGCAATGTCGGCAGGGCAGGGCTGAGGGCAGCCAGCCTGTGCTGTCCGCCGGGACGTCCTGCATCTGGAAGGGCCCGCGCGCTGCCCGGGAGGGGACACCCTACATCTTTTACCTCCAGGCAGAGAGAAGGGACGGAGAGGGAGTGAGAAAGCGACTCTTCGGCACTCAAAGCTGGAAATGTCAACGCCTCACTTCCAACAGTCAATAAAACAACGAGGAAGAAGAGCGACAGGATTAGAACCCACTTTCTCATCCCTCCCGACCCCGACATTACCTGCTAGAGTGGAAGAACTTAGACATGTATTTTATGCATCCCAGGTCATAGATTTCTTAACTTAAAATTTGGATAATTTTTGTCTAAACTAAAATAACAACGCCTTGATTTCTAATTAAAAGTGGCCCTTGTAGAAACAAAGCTGACTCTTCCCATTTTCAGATGCATCCCTCCAGCCCTGTGGCTGTGGGTCCAGAAAGAAGGGGGAGTGGATTTGCTGGGAAAGCCACCGTCCATTCAATTGCCTTTTTTCTCTCTAAAACGGAATCTCACTAGTTTTTCCAAAAAGCAGTTCAACTCAGATTTCTCCTTAAAAGAACCCAGGCCCTCGGCGATCTGAGTGACATGGGAGAGAAGGGGACCATGAGCTGGGGAGCCCCTTGGCAGAAGCGCTTCCCTCGGCTGCCTCTCGGCATCTGACCCCTGAGGGGCCTGGCCTTCCTCTGGGGCAGCTGTCCAGATGCCTGACCTTTCTGGGGACCTCCAGAGAGGCTGGCCTTTCTGTAGCCTGGATTTCAAAGACCCTGCCCCAGGCTCCAGAGGAAGAAGTGGCTTTCAGGAACAGCTCTCCCGAGGAACTGGCGATCAGCTTCAGGTGGACCTTGGACCTGAACTTGGAGCCTGGAGCAGGGCCTTATTCACAGCCAAGACCCGGACAGCGTTCCTCCTGAGTGCTGGGGCGCGGCCGGTGCGTGGTCTGTGCTGCGGAGCTTCCTCTAAGCCACATTCCGTCTGAGCATCAGCGGGGACGCCTCGCCTTTGGCAGCCGCTTTCATGCTGGCAGGTCTGTTGTTACAAGACCTGGTGTGTTCTGTTAGGTTGGGGGACGGATCCTCCTGAGACCTTCCTTAAGTGTGTCACAGGACCACAGAGTGCACGTTTGCAAAGCAGCGGTAACGTGAGACGAGGTCACCAGTGGCAGGAGGTGGCCGCTGACGGAAGCCTCATTCGGTACCGAGGAAACACCGGGAATAGTGGGTACCAATAGGACAAAGAAAGAAGTCCTGTCACTGGCAGGGCAGATTCTGGGAGTCCATGGAAGGGTAAAAACACCCAGCAAAAGTGAAGTGCGTGAGGGACAGTTTTAGAGCATTCCCAGGCTTATGGTGACGTGTGCGTCGTCCGGGGCGCACCGGCTTGGAGAGAGAGGAAATGAGGAACCCAGGATAACAACGCGTTCGCCGATGCCCAGCTCCCTGCCCTGGCCGCGCGGAGCTGGGTGAGCGCTTGGGTCCCCCCGCCCCGTCTGGAGACCTGAGGAAGCCCAGTTGCTCCAGTGAGGCCTTCATAAAGCCTCAGTTTCAGGTCCCCAAGGAGAGATACCGCTTCAGCCAACTCATGGACGTCCTGACAAGGCCCTGCTGCCTCTCCTGGCACGTTTGCTGATGGAGCTAGCAGGGCGGTGGGCATGTGCAGCGGGCCCCACATCCAGCTTTTGGTCTGTGTCCCGGAGCCTGCTGCCAAGGGCGGCCCCCACCTGGCGTCAGCATCGAGTGGCCCAGAGTGTGGGAGAAATGCAGCCTCTCAGGCCCCCGTCTGGTGTGATGGTGTCAGAATCTGAGGATTCACGGGATTGCAGGGATCACGTGCAGATTACAGTTGAGAACTGCCTGCCTAGAGCACAGCTCAGCCTTCCTTCCAGACTAGAAGTGAAGCTTTTCTGGGGTTTTCACTTAAAACTGGGCAGCTGCCCAGCCAATCAGTGCGACTGCTTTGCAGTCCCTGACTTTGAAGCTGCTGGTGGGAGGCAGAATAGCTTCCTCTTCTCCCACTTCGAGGTCCAGGGGCCACAGCTCGAGCTCCTCGAGGGACAGGTGGCTGACACTCAACTCGGCAACAGCAGGTGACCTAAGGGCACCACTGTTGGAGGGCATCTTGTCTCAGGTGCCAAGATTCACCTGCCGACTCTCTACTCTGGCCAGCCTGCCTCTCCCACTTGACCGTCACGCCAGTGAGTCTGCCAACTCCATCCACCTGATGCAGTGGCTGAACCCCACGGCAGCCCAACCTAGCGCCAGCCCTGGCTGCAGGCTGGCTGCCGGCCGTCGGCTGGGGCTGCGGCTCTGCCCATCATTGGATTTAATTACCTACTCCCGAGCTGTGTTTCCTTTATTTGCAACTTTCTCTGCTCTTCCTTGTGGGTTTGGCCCTGAACTTCCTGAAGGTCCACTCCTGGTGTCCCTCTCTTTCATTCCCAGGACACAGCCTATGGCCAGTCTCACTGGGTTCCACTAAGCCTTGGCCTTCGTGCATCACCTTCTCAGCCTGGTTCAGGCCCCTCTGGATCTTTCCAGCCCCAGAATAAGGGGGCCAGACACACTCTTACAGGGGAGCTCTCCTGTAGAGGGGATGAGTTCATTTGTGCGAAGGAGGCAGCCCCCGAGTCACACCGGGCGTAGCCATGCGTGCCAGCCGCCGGATGTCCACTCTCCTCTCTAAGGAGGAAGTCTTGGGAGAGTGCCGTTCCCACCGAACGTTAAGAAAACGCCACGTCATCCACAAAAACCACAGCTTGCCTCGAGCCCTTCAGAAAGCTTTGGGCACGTGACAACTACGTGGGCAAAGTTCCAAGGAGAGGAAGGCCCCTTTGAGGAGAGCCGTGTGCGCGAGCCGAGCCAGACCTGGCAGAGGAGGGAGAGCGTGGCGGCTGCCGCACCACCGGCAAGAACAACGCACCTCGTTCTAAGAACCTGGGCCAGCAGGCCAGGCTCGAACAGCAGGAGCCTGGGACCCGGGAGGTCATGCTGGCCGGCAGGCGCTTTGCTGGGGCCACCCCAGGAGAGTTTGGGGGCGCTGGGGAAAGGACCACGTCAGTGCCACAGGCTTCCCAAGGCCATTGGCAGCTGCTGGGAAACAGATGCAAAATCTCTGTCCTTCCCATGATCTTTTTCTGCCAGTAAGCAAACACCTCGGGTTGAGAAAAGGACAGGCCTCATTCCAGGACAGACGCAGAGTTCCAACATTGCAGGGTGAGGACAGGACATTCTCTCCCGCCTGAGACCAGCCACAAACATGGGGCCGGGTGTGACTTCCATGCAATAAAAACGAGACCAAACTCGAACCCATTTTGACTCCTGACCAGCTTGGCATCCCCCCTTCCCCTCTCACCACCCGTGAAATGATTCTTGTGACGTCAAAACAACTTACTTCAGTCTCTATACTATGTAGGCATCATTTTTAGCAGTTGATCAAAAGTTGACATAAAAACGCAAAGCAAAGATAAACAAAACCAATTCATTGCCAATAGATAAAGCAATCCAGAGAACTGCCCAGATGCAGGAACCCTGAGACGGAGGCTTTAAAACAACCACGAGAAACATAGTAAATGACTTAGAGGAAAAGGTATATCGATTGCATGAACAGATGGGAAATTTAAACAGAGATATAGAAACCATAAGAACAAGGCAAGTAAGAACACTACAAATACAAATAATTACAGAAAACAAATCATTCTTTTGTCAGGCTTATTGGCAGGCTAGTCTCAGCTAAAGAAAGATGGATAACCTTGAAGACAGGTTAACACAAATCACACAAAGTGCTGCCCAGAGAGAAGAACAGGACACCCAGGGCCGCAGGGCAGCACGGAGTAATTTCACGTGCATGCACTTGGAAGAATAGAGAAGAAATAAAGAGATCATGGCTAATAATTTTGCTAAAATAATGCAAGACAATAAACCCGAGGTCCATGAAGCTCAGAGAACCCCAACAGTATAAATACAAAACAAAACAAAAATCAACCAAAAGACAAAAAATAAAAATTTAAAAAACTCAAATCAAAGAAACCCACTGAGATATTTATAACTAAACTGTTAAAAACCAAGGACAAGGAGAAAATAGAGCGACTGCGGGGAGCGCAGACCCGGGACGCGTCAGAGAAGAACAGCGATGGTTTGTACCATAAACGTCAGATGTTGTGCAAGCTGGAAGCTCGTGCTGTGACGCCTGTCAGGTATTAAACTTTTTGGACAAACGAAAGCCGAGGTGACGCGTTGCCAGCAGACCTGAGCCACGGAGCATGGTGCAGGAAGTCCTCCGGGCTGTTGGGGAATCGCAGCAGGTGGAAATCAGGGTCTGCACAGAGAAGCCAAGAGTGCCAGCCACAGTCCAAATAAAGTAGGCGAGCACAATGTTTTTATTATAGTAATTATTTATTTTTAAAATTTTTTTAAAAAATATTTTATTTATTTATTTTTAGACAGAAGGGAAGGGAGGGAGAAAGAGAGGGAGAGAAACATCAGTGTGTGGTTGCCTCCCACGTGGCCCCCACTGGGGACCTGGCCTGCAACCCAGGCATGTGCCCTGACTGGGAATCGAACCGGAGGCCCTTTGGTTTGCAGCTCACGCTCAATCCACTGAGCTACACCAGCAAGGGCATATTATAGTAATTATTTAAAAGAAAACAGGCAATGATGTTTATCACACCCGTAGAAGCAAACAACAGGGAAACGATTACCCAGGGGGTGGCAGGAAGGAGCTGGGAGTTTAACAGTGTGAGTGCAAACCATTAAGGTCTGATACCTTTTCGAAATTCTCTGATTCTTTTCGGCCTAAAGTAGTCATTTCAGACCAGTTGCTACTGTCAATGAGCATTGTTAGACATGAAAAAGCATAAGAAATACGAGTCACACGAGACTTTGATTTTGAGAGGAAAAAGTGTTCTTATTTAATCTGTGGTTCTCAGCTTTAGCTAACATCAAAATCACCATCAAAAGTGGAACTTTCTGGAAAATCTGATGCCACAGGTTTCCCTCGTGTGAGCGGCCTCCTGTTTGGCCCTGGCACGACCTGCTGACAGGGTCCTGCATCTGTGCGAGGCGGCGTCCCCCCAGGGTGGGAGATGTGGTGTCCTTGGTCCCTGAGCCAAGTCAGGGCAGGTCACACAGGAGTAGACTGAACGCTCAGCCTCTGAGAGACCGCAGCCCGGGCCGGCGCCAAGGCACCCCTCCCCTTTATCCACACGCTGCGCCCCCCGGGGTCTATGTGGAGGAGTGGGCGCCCCTGGAAACAGCGGGATGTGCTCGATAGACTAAGGACCTTCCGCTGCAGGAACTTGGGGACCGCAGACTGTGGCCCAGGCCAGCCGACCACAGCAGCCCCTTGGGTGGCCTCTGTGTGGTTTAGAGCTGTGACCTCTGCATCCTGGCAAGACTGGCCATCCCCTTTCTTCTGGACAGAGGCCAGAGCTCAGCAGCCCCTCTTCAGGGACGCAGGCTGGCTCTGGGCCACGTGTGTGGCTCTGCACAGCCTGGCCTCGCAGACAAGGCTGCCGAGAGCTCCCAAGTCGACCTTGGCACTGGGCTGGGGTGAAGAGCAGAGTGGGTGCAGCCACTGGTTTTGGGCTGACTCTCCGAGCTGGGGCCAGAAGGTGGGCAGGGGTCCAGGCGGGGCCCTCCAGGTGCAGCCGGGGCAGAACCAGCCAGGCGACCCTCCCTCGGCTTCTCGCTATGGGGTGGCAGATAAAAAGCTTTCTTTCTCCCACTCAAGATGGTAGTTTTCAGGCTCTGCCAAGTAACCAAAATAACAGAAACTCTGGTGTCTCCTTAATTAGCCTTGCGTGTCCCCCAGGTGGCAGGAAGGCGAGCTGCCACCCCCCTTCTTGTGGCTGCATTGTTTTCCCTTCTTTTCTGTTCCCCCAGAGCCACTTCCTCCGTGTGGGCCTGCGCCTGTGAAGCACCGAGGGCCCCAGCGCTCCCCAAACGAGCAGCTCTCCTGCCGGCTCCCCGGCCTGGCGGCTCCCCGGCCTGGTGGTCCCAGCATGCGGGGCCCACCCCGGGTCAACGTCCACGGTCTGGCCCGGTCCGGCGGGGCGCCCGGAAACCTCCACAGGCTCCTGCTGCTGGACCGCTGCACAGTTGGAGCTCCATCACTGGCCCCTTCGGATGACTCAGGCATAGCCTCTTGAATTTATAACACCTGCGCCCTGTCACACGCACCCCAAGCAGGTGGCACCCCCCCAACACCACCGGTGCCACACTGGAAGTAATGGAGGCCTGGGGAGGTCAGCACTTTCCCCACTTCCCCCCATGAGAATATGGAAATGCCCAGGCCCAGATCCGCTCCCAGGCCAAGGTCGCTCTGGCCGTCACCCCCGAGTCCTGTTGAGACGTGTGTCCCCATCCTGTTGGGCCCGTCCCCGATACTCCCGGCCTCCAGGGCCCACGGTCACTGACCACCACGCCCTAGGCTTGTGTTCGAAAAATTTAACCACAAGGGGATTGCCACTGAAAGGACGCTCAAAGGCAGTACAGCTCAGCGTGGGGTTCTGCTTATTCCCGGGGGGTGCACTTGTCCAGGGGCCACAGCGCTCGCTGCATCCCCTCAGGGCCAGAAGCCCCTCTGGGCCTCCGTGGCCTCCAGCAGGGTGGTGGCCAGGGGCCGGGGTCGGAGGAGGAGAAGCTGGAAAGGAAGTGGCCTCCCTCCCCGCCCCCACCTCCCCCAGCTTTGATCGTGTCCCACTTACAAGCCACCTACTTTTCTTGTCTTTCAAGTTGAAACCTCTTCCCTTTCTGAGATGACAAATCACAAAGCTGGCTCGCCCCGGCTTGTGGTGAGGGCCCTATCTTTGCATCAGCCAAGGCCGGTCCATACACAATCAGGGCTGCAGAGGGCTGCAGCTGAGATCAGCTTTGAGAAAGCCCACACTCCCGAGCGCTCCTGCCAGTTCCTGCGGCTTCATTGTTCCCTCACTTGTCCCCTGGGCAGGCACTTCTGGAGCCGTCAGGGAGGGTAGCGGGGGAGGCCGTGGTCTGGAGGCCTGCGTCTATAGGGAGCAAAGCCGGCAGCGCGACTTCCCTGCCTGGCTTGCACACTAGTGGTGGCCGACAGGACAGAGAGGCAGGGCCTGGGAGGCTGGGCATGCAGGAGACACCTGAGCAGGTGAAGGGGGGGCATTCTCTGCAGAACCACAGCAAGGACAAAGGCCCCCGGGGTCCAGGACATCCTGAGCCAACCTGAGGGAAGGCCTGGTTGCCAGGGTGACGGTGCGACAGTAGAGGGGAGACAGGCAGCGCAGGGAGGGGCAGAGGGGCAGGTCTCGTGTGTGCCCTGGAGGTCACTGTTGGGAGGCAAGGTTGTACCCTGAAGTATTTGGGGCACCCCTGGGGTATTTCAAACAGAATACAGGCGTGAAGTGAATAATTTCCGAAGTCCCGCCTTGTCGAGCGAGAGTGGGGCCAACTACTCGGCAGCAGAGGACACTGGCCTGGGCTGTCAGCAGGGACGGAGTGAGAAGCCCTGGGTCTGGGATCAGGGCCTGTGTGAAACCCCGGGAGAGAGCTAAGAGGGCTTGCTGGTGTGTTTGATGGGGAGAAAGGGAGAAATCGGGGCGCCTCCGAGGCTTGTGCCCTGACGCCGGGAGGTGCTGTTGGTGCCGGTAAGCGCCGGCCTGCGGAGGAGCACGTGGCAGGCAAAGCTGAGTTTGGTTTCAGACGGCAGGTGGTTGGCATTTCTCTGGACTCTTCGAGTGGCACCTGGAGCCTGGAGTTCCAGACAGGGCCCTGGGTTAGACCCACCTGGAGGGTGCCAGTGTGCAAATAGCGTCTCCCCAAAAGTCATGTGCACCAGGAACCTGGGATGAGACCTGATTTGGAAATACAGTTTTTTCAGATCTAATTGGTTAAGGGTTTTAAGATTCAGTCATCTTGGTTTGAGGGCAAGGTCCCCCACCCCTGACCCACCCTTGTCCAGCGTCCTTATGAGAGTGGCAGCATCTGGAGAGCAGAGAAGAAGGCGGTGTGCAGGTGCAGGTGGAGGCTGGAGGAATGCGCCCCAGGTCCTGGGCACCGAGGATGGCAGGCAGCCACTGGGAGCCTGCAGATGGGGTGGGTGCCTCCTGGGCCCTCGGAAGGAAGGGCCCTGACCTTGGACCCCAGGCTCCCAAACTGTGAGCGAGCACACTGCTGTCATTTGAAGCCAGCAAGCTGTGGTCCTCTGTTGCACACAGCAGGCCCGGGAGCCTGGAGTGGGTGTCAGGGTGCGTGGCAGTGGGGGGAAGTCACACGGGCCTGGGCCCGGGCCCATGACGCCCGGGCAGTGGTGAGGAGAGCCAGCAGAGGAGAGCCAGCGGAGGAGCTGACGAGCCCCTTCTCTCCCACCCTTCCCACGGGACACCGTGGGGAACACTGGAGGGCGGACTTGCAATGTGACTCGAAGGTTCCCACCAGCTCCTTGGTGAACGTGCTATGCCCGGTCGCCCGTTACGTTGTGGTCCCGGCCCCACACTCGAAACCAGCCCGATATTGTCTTGGCTAGCTCGGGAGGGGTGTCTTATGTTGAAAACCGACTCTATGGAGCTGTAACTCACAGACGGCCAGGCGCCTTCCTGCCCAGGGCCAGATCGGTGAGTTTGGACGTTACTCCGGGGCAGCCACGACCACGGCGAGAATGGGGAACATCACATCACTACCACCCTCGAAGGCCCGCGCTCCCTTCCTGTCACCACCGCCCGCCCCGCCCCACACAGCGCTGGTCCAGGGCCTGTGACTCCCCACGGGCATCGCGTGTGCACGGAACCCCACAGACCACGCTCTCTGCGTGCTCTGTCCAGAGCCCTCCGTGGTGAGGGGTGTGTCTGGCGCTGGGTGGGCGCCTGCTGGTCTGGGCTGTGCATCCTGCCTCTTCCGTCTGGCGACGTTGGCCAAGGCAGGAGCACTTACATCGGAGCCACAGGCCAGGGCTGTCGGCGAGGGACTTTCTCCTCCCGAGGAGCCTGTGCTGACTCACCAGCCACACGGGTCAGGTGGTGGGATATTCAGGCTACTTTCCTCGTCGCTCTTGGACCGCCTCAGCCGAAACCCAGGTTGGCTGGTGCTCTTGCCTCCACGGCCTGCTCACACCTCTCTGCCCCGTGTACCCCTGAGTCCTGGAGCTTGTCCTTCCAAGGGCACCAGAGAGACAAAGGAAGACGGAGACCCACCCCTAGCTCGGGTGCATGGGGCACGCTGCCTGTCGTCACTGCTTCTGTCCCACGGGAACTGGCCTTGCAGCCGGGATGAGCGCTGCTGGGTCCGGCTGGCCCGCCCAGGCAGGGGGTTTTCAAAAGAAGCCGAGGTCGCCCCAGTGACAGGTGTCCCTGCTCATACTCACTCGGTGTTATTCCCCTGGCACTCAGCTCCCTGGCAGGCGGACGGGAGCCATGGGGACAGGAGTTGAACTCAGTGGGGGGGCGCTGAGTCCTGGCCCCCCAGCCTCCCATCAGCCCTCCTTTCTTCATGGAACCTTCCCCCACCCCCAGGGGGTTTTCTTGTCCTTTTTTTCCTCCCAGAGGACATTGGTGTTCATTGCTTTTGGAGAGAGAGGGAGGGAGTGAGAAACATCAATTTGTTGCCTTTTCGTAGGTACCTCAACCAGGGATCAAACCTACAACCTGGGTATGTGCCCTGACTGGGAATCAAACCTGTGGCCTTTTAATCTATGAACCAATGCTCCAAACAACTGAGCCACACTGGCCAGCACACCCCCAAACCCTGAGGGCTTTTGATGTGCTATTAGACAGGGGACTCCTCCTGAGACCACCATGCGCATCACAAACAGTCAGCAATGTTGACCCTACAGACGAGAGGGGCCTCTCTTCTCCTGGGACCTCCCTGAAGCCAATCTTTCTGGGTAGACCGAGGGGATTTCTCCCAGAGCCTCTGTTTGCAAACTCAGAGTCAACAGGCCTACTCGAGCCAGCGCCCGAAGGCCTCGTGACAGCACACGGCCCGGGCCCTTCTGCGCTTGCGTAACTTCTCAGCACAACGTCTGTCCCAGGCCCCTTACTGCCACCGCCGCAGCGAGAGGCCGTCCTGTGAGGCCCATGGCTTCTCCAGTGCGGCCACAGTTTTCCTCCCTGTGGCATCTGCCGGCACACCGGGTCTCCCACACAGTCCCCGCCACGAATTCCTAGAAGTTCCACCACTCCCTTGTGTCTGTGAGGAACCGTTTGTTGGGTGCTCTGTCTTCACACAGAAACCCTCCGTCTCGCAGTTCTGGATTCTAATCCCGGTCTGCTCACAGTGTGCTTTGCATCTTTCTAAGTTAGAGCATTTCTCTGCGTAAAGGATGAAATTTCGACAGCCACACGGCGACGATGACTACTGAGAATTCGGGCCCAGGGCATCCTCCCCGGGTCTGTGGTTAGAGCCGGGCCTGCGTGGTCGGCACAGATCGGCGCCCACACACTGTTTCACTTCCAGCTCATCCAGTCGTCCCACGTGGTCTGCAGTCACTTAACCATTTGTGCCTTTTCGCCGATCAGCAGTGCAAAAACAAGCTAAGAACACCTAGCAACCAGGGGCTGATGCGATGATAGGTTGTCCCATCAGATGGGAGCACACTGGCGGTCTCCCTGTGTCTGCCCACACGTGGCGTGCCGTGACGGCCCCCACAGAGCAGGCAGTGGAGGCCGGCCTCTCCAGCTGAGAGCTGGGGGATCCCGCAGAAGGCAGCGCTGGGGCCCGCACAGGGAAGGAGTCCCTGGTCTGACGTCTGTGCCTGAGTGCTTTCCGAGCCAGAGCTCACCTGGGGCAGGTGAGCTCTCGGAAAGCAGTGACAGGAGCCCCTGCCTGCAGAAGCATCCTGTCCGCCCAGCACTGCGCATGGCACACAGCGAACCCCAGGCCCCACGGAGACCGAGAGTGAGGCGGCTTCTTGCACAGGGCGGCTATTCTCAGTGGGAAGAGGGCTTTCACGCTGCCCTCTAGTTTTCCCATTTTGAGACCAGGCACAGTTAGTTCCTAGGATTCTTTTTAAAATGCGCAGTCCTAGTGCTCGGCCACCCGGGTGGCCTTCCAGAATGCAGCCGCATCCCCTCTCAGATGAGATGCCAGGGCCTGGGAGCAGTGACCCGCTTGTCTGGTCAGGGTGGACGTGGGCAGGCCCCCACCTGACGTCGGTCAGTGGCCCCCGTGGCCCCGAGTAACGAGCTCCAGCACCCATGCCCTTGGCTGAGTCTCCTGGGTCTCCCACCTGAAGGCAGAATGGCGTCCCGGACACTGAATCCGCCTGGGCCCGAGACCGGCCGTGTCCACAGCGAGTCCATCGGCTGTGCACAGCGAGTCCATCGGCTGAAAACCAGCCGCCCAAGGGCGCTGCCCCTCAGACCGCACTTTGCCATTTTGTCCAGGAGGATTTAGAGAGGACCTTTGTGAAAGGCTGTGCCAGCATCCAGATGCTGGGGGAAATCAAGGCCTGCAATGAGGGAGATAGAACCAGGGCAGGAGGTGCTGCCGCCGCACCAGCGAGCTCGCAGACCCAGACAGGGAGCAGGGTGACAGAGGGGCCCCGCTGAGGACACAGCCCCACATGAAGGAGCTCCAGGAACTACCCGAGGGGCCCCAACTGTGGAGGGAAGAGAAGACACCCGCATCTGCTTGGGTGGAAAAGGCTGAGGCAGAGGTTTGCCCTAGGCCCCTCACGCAGCGCAGCACCTCCCAAAGAGGAGAGGACCCCCGATGCCTGGCTGTCCCCTGAGCCCACAGCACACGGGGCCAGGAGACCCGCAAGACCAC
Organism: Micronycteris hirsuta; assembly: GCA_004026765.1. Lineage (NCBI taxonomy): Eukaryota > Metazoa > Chordata > Mammalia > Chiroptera > Phyllostomidae > Micronycteris > Micronycteris hirsuta. The sequence goes on along the minus strand of PVJI01007754.1, from coordinate 23,944 downwards.
AGAAGCTTTCTGGACGTGTGAGCAAGCCCTCGCCTGGCAAAGCCCCCACGTCAGCCTGGACCGAGGAGGGAAATGGCCCTTCTCCCAGGCCGTCCGGGCAGGAGGCTGTCTAGTGGTTCCGCAGCTTCTGTCCCGGGGCCAGGCTCAAGTGTAGCAGGCGTCGTAGGGATGGCTGCAATTTTCCCCAGAGAACAGGTCAGCTGGCAGACCCCTTCCATGCCTTCTCCCTCCGGCCACCTCCACGAATGAGACCAGGCAGCCAGGGTCTCCCCGGAGGGAGCCAGCACGCACGTGTGGCTCCCCAGCTTGTGTGGCCCCCACTCACGGGGCAGGCCCCTGGGTCTCCCGGCCCCAGTAGTCATTGGACCTTGCACCCACAAAGCCCCAGGACTGCAGCAAAGGAAGAATCAGTTCTTAGTGGGCACTGAAGCACAGCCCCTCCGCCCCAACCGTGGCTACCTCACAGGCCCCACCCAGAAGGGACCGTGGTGACTCCTGTGACCCGCTGCTGCCTGGAAGGAGCTGCGCATCCTACTTCCCAGCCACTGTCCTGAGCAGAGCTTCTACTCAGCCTGCCTGGAGCTGCTGCTGGGGGCACTCCTCCCCTTTGGGGCCTGGCAGGGCTCAGCACACCCTCGACCGCCAGAAGCCGCTGAGAGCAAAGAAGGGGGCTTGGGCAGTCACAGACATATGAGAGAGAACCAGGCCACCAGGAGCACAGGCCGGTCCAGCTGACTAGGTTCCTGTCCTGTGCAAGGCCATTCTTACCTGGCCTCAGAGCAGAGCTGACTTCTCTCGTGTGTGGGACCACCACGGAGAGTCCAGGGAGAGGAAGAAACAGAGGGATCGTTCTGAGCAGAGGAACAAGCTCAGGGTCCAGAAACAGACCTTACAGATGCAGGGGTGAGTGGTTTCCTCGAGAGAGAGAGAGGGTTCAACTCAACGGCTTTTATTGAGGGGCTTGCAAGGCCAGGGAAGCAGTGCGTGAACAAAGCAAGAACTTCAACAACGAGACAGAAGGCGTTAATGACACCAAACAACACCACAGAGTGAAAGAATGCTGTGAGTGGACTGGAAAATTCGATAGCAGGGTTCATCTCCAGACTGGGTCAAGTGGAAGGAACGGTCAGCAAATTCAAAGCCACGGCTGTGGAATCAATTCGGTTGGAGGGGCAGAAAGGATAAAGAGTGAAGGAGAGTGAAGGAGAGTGAGGGGCTCACGGGCCCACCCACTGGGCCAATGTACACCATGCGGGGGTTCCTGAAGGAGAGCAGAGAGCAGGGCGGGAGGTTTATTCAGAAATTAATGGCCGAAGATTTCCTTAATGTGGGGAAAGAAACAGATATCTGCATTCAGGAAGCCAAGAGAATTCCAAAAAGATGAATCTAAAGAAATCTACCCCAAGACACATAATTAAGCCGTCAAAAGCAAAAGACTAGGAATCTTAAAAGCAGCAGGAGAAAAACAACTTGTTAAGTAAAAAGAACGTCCACAGGACTACCAGCACTTTTTCAACAGAGACCTCAGTTAAAAGTGTGGGAAGAAAAGTACCATCAACCAGGGGCCCCTACCTGGCAAAGCTGTCCTTCCGAACGGGAGAGAGAAACGTTTTCCAGGCAAAGTGTATCACCACTGAAATGGCCTCACAAAAAAGTGTTGCAGGGAGTTCTTCAAGTTCAAGTAAAAGAAAACAACTGGTAACCTGAAAGCATGTGAAACTATGAAACTCAAGGGTAAATGTAAACATATAATTAAATTCAGAACATCCTAATGTTGCAATGGTAGTGGGTAAATCACTTGTAACTCTAGTATTAAGGTTGAAAGACAAAGCATCAAATATCCCTATACTAGAACAATATCTGTATCCATGGATACGCATCGTGAAAAGATGCAAATTGTGTCGTGAGGATGTGGGGGTGGGGGAGGTTCGGTGTGCGTTCACAGCTGAGTTATCAGCTTAAAATAGACTGTTATAAATAAGAGGTGTTTCATGTTTCCTGGCACTCACAAAGAAACAGCCTATGGTAGGTACACAAAAGATAAAGAGAAAAACATCTAAGCATACCAGTGATAAAATCGTCAAATCAAAAAGACAGAGTGCAAGAGCGGGAGGAGAAAACGAAGGGATACAAATGACCAGAAGGCAATGAAGAAGCTGGCGGCAGCAGGACCGTTCCTACCAATGACTGCTTTGAATGGACATGGACTAACTTCTTCAACCAAAACTCACGGAGGGTCTGAATGGATAAAAAGTGAGGTCCAACTATATGTTGCCTACAGGAGACTCACCTCGGCTTTAAGGGCAGAGGTGGACAAAGTGAAGGGATGGAAAAAGGTATTTCACGCAAATAGAATTTTTTTAAAAAGCAGAGGTATCTATAATTATATTGGACAAAATAGATTATGAGCCACAGAGTGTCACGAGACAAAGAAGGTCATTATATAATAAGACAGGGGTCAGTTTATCAAGAGAATACAACAATTATGAACATGTACGCACCCAACACAGGAGCACTTACACCTATAAAGCAAAAATGAGCGTATCTGAATGGGGAAATAAACAGCAATACCATCATCATAGGAGATTTCAATGCTCGATTTTTCACCACGGGCACATCACCCAGACAGACATCAGTACGGAAAGTTAAACTGCGTGTCCGATCGGAAGCAGCCAACCGGCAGACTCAGAGCCTCCGGCCACGGCGGCCAAGTGTGCCTTCCTCTCTGTAAGCGCGGAACTTCTCCGTGGCGGCTCATCCGTGGGGCCATTAAACCATTCGGAATAAATGTAAGACGCCCGAAATCACGTCAAGCCATCTTTTCCAACCACAAGAAGCAGTTCTGAGAGGGAAGTGACAGACGCATACATTAAGACAAAAGGACGATCTCAAATAAACCTGATTTTACAGCTCAAGGAGCTTCATACCTCAAGGAACATGAAAAAGCAGAACAAAGTCAACCCGAAGTTAGTAGAAGGAAGGAAATAGCAAAGACCGGAGCAGACATAAATGAAATAGAAACTGAAAAGGTAATAGAAAATACCAATGCATCTAACAGCTGTTTTTTTAAAAACAGTAAACAAAATAGACAAACTTTTATCCGAACTTACCAAAAAAAAAAAAAAAAGGGATTGAGGACTACAGAAATAACATCAGAAATAAAAGAGCTGTTACAACTGATATTACAAAAATGCAAAGGATCATAAGAGACTACTCTGAACAATCACACACCAAAAAACTGGACAATCTAGAAAAAATAGATAAATCCTAAAACGTAACACCCTACCAAGACTGAACTGTGACAAACAGCATCTGAAAAGATCAGTTACTAGTAAGGAGACTAAATCACTAATCAAGAACCTCGATGCCAGCCCTCTTAAACCCTTCCAAAAACGAAAGAGGAAGAAGCACTTCCAACCTCACTTTAGGATGCCAGCATCACCCGGGTACCAAAGCCAGACAAAGACATTACCAAAAAAGAAAATGACAGTGCACTCCCATGACGAACACAGATGCAACATTCCCCGCAGGTTTGACAGCACGTGGCATGGGTCACTCAGCGTGATCAGGTGGGAGTCATTCCAGGGGTGCAGGGACGGCTGTGGCCCCTGCGAATGGATCGATGGGATGCGCCCCATTGACAAAGTAAAGACTCAAATGCACATCATTACTCCATGGAGGCAGAGAAAGAATTCGAGACCATTGGACCTTCGGTCACGATGGAAGCTCTCAGCGGTGCCTTGCTGATGAGGAGCAGCAGCTCCTGGACTTACAAGGAGACGGTGACCGCTGCTTCCTCCTGAGCTGGGTGTCTCTTCAGCTGTCGCTCATTGTGTCAGCCGAGGCAAACACTGCTGGAAGCTAACACACACGCTCAAGGTATGAAAGGCAACCATGCAGTGTCTGGGAAGGAATGTGTACTCAGCACAATTTGTAGCACTTTCGTGGGGAGGGAATGGGACAAAGTATCACATTTTCCTGAGTCTCCTATGTCCTCCCCACCGAGTGAGGACAAGAACACACCCACGGGACGGTGTGGGCACAGACACGGAGAGCAGGGTGTGTGCACACAGCGGGCACTCCACGGATGACTCGCCAACACCTCACCAGGCGCTCCGTTTGTAGCCTCGATGCTTTCACCCTCATGCAAACGTTCAAAGTCCGCGTGCGTTCTAATTTTAAAGAGGAGACTTGAGCTCCCATTGGAACGCACCCCCCCTGACCGCTGCCCCCAGCAGGTTTACTGGCAAGCCAGGAGTCCCTCCATGTGGGGGTGTCTGAGGCAGAGATTCCCTCGAGCCCCGTGTCTGGTGAGCTGTGCAGACGGGGGGTGCGGCAGTGTGCGGCTGGCAGGAGTGTCGCTCCCTTTGTCCGGGTGGGGTGGCGAGGCCGACCGTCTCCGAGGGTGCTGGTGAACCCTATTGATGGGTCTGGGCCAGACCAGACCTCGGGGGGAGAAGTCAGGGCCACAGTGAGGGGCGCTGGGCCAGGGCCGTGGGGGTGTCCTTGTGCCCTGACGCCCCGCTGGCCTGGGCTCTGGGCCTGATCTCCACACTTCCAGTGGGAGGGCTGGTGCCCGGTACCCAGTGAGACGGCAGCCAGCTCACCACCCAGGAGCCGAGCCAAGAGGTCCTCAGAGTGTCCTTGAGGATGGCTCCAGGGATGCAAACGTGGAGGTCACTTCTAACAGGGAGGTTAAGTCCCGGCACAGAGGGCGGCTTCCTTTTATTGCTCCCCAACCTTCAGTAAGAGCTCGTTCAGAACTGGACCTGACCCTGCTGTGGGGACACGGACGAGAGCTCGCCCCAGGTCCCAGGGGAAGCGAGCAGGGGTGTGGAGCCCTCGGTTGACGCCAGACCAGACCGAGTGGCAGCAAATCTGCTGCAGATGACGGCCGCCCTCCGGGCTGGACCGCCCTGAGCCAGCTTGTCTTCTTGTACCCGCTGAGAGCTGACCCCCTTTCAGGTCATAAGTCGTTCAGAGTAAGACAATCCCGCTCATTGCTTCAAATTCCAAAGGCACCAGCACAGACTGTGGCCTTCAGAGTGGGGAACAATGTCAGAGCAGATGCCGGCCCGCAGGACCGTTGTAGGGAACACGGCGCTCTGGACTCTGGGAGATGCGCCTCCCTCCCTCTGACCCGCGAGCGTCTCTTCAGGCAATTCAGCGTTGTGCTCTGCAGCCTTCTCAGCGACAGAGCCACCTCGGAAGCGGGCAGCGGGACATCTGCGGGCTGTGCCTTGACTAGGGGGCGTCCTTTCCCTGAGCTCAGGCGACCGGGCCCTTCCTGATGGTGGAAAGTCACGGAAGGTGGACTGATGGGGACTCAGGTCCCTTCCCACCTCATGGAATCGGTAGGGCATAGAACGTCGTGCGAGACACACACCCAGGGTCGTGCTGGAGAGCGGCACCCTGGGCAGCCGCTGGCCTTGCTGACGCTGCTGGCGTCTGACGCCATTCTCGGGGCTGTCCATGCCTCTGCTTTCCCATTAGGTGCCCGATTCTGAGGCCAAGCTCTGCTCGTAATTCCTCCGAAGCATCTCTGACGCATCTGTCTGATGGGTGTGATGACATTCTCCTTAAGGGCCGAGGACACTGGAGTCCTAACCACGTCGCAGAAAAGGCCAGGACAACCTGAAATCAGGGATCAAAACGTCTGCCCCAAATCCCTGTCACCTGGTTACGCAGAGCAGTGTCTCCAGAAGCGCAGCCCAGAGAGTGGGCTGCCGTGGTCGCCAAGGGCGCCGCAGTCTGAGCACCAGTCTGCTTGCTGAAGGTCAGCCTGCCCGAGTGCATTCGACATGAGAAAAGTAAAGTTACAGTTAAAAAAAAAAAGTGTTGCTTTTATAGCTAACAAAATTCAATAATTAATTGCTCTGCAAACTGGCAGAGACAAAATAATATGGAAATATTTTGGGTGTTAGAAACCATCATTGATTTTGAAAGGAAGCAAGGGTCTGAGCAGCAGTTGGATTGTACTTGGCACCCGGCGGCTCCCCTGTAGCAGGTCCCGGGTGCCGATGTCACAGATGCGGCTGGGGGTCAGGCAGGGCCCGGGTCTGAGCCCCGCGGGTGCCAGGCTGTGGCTGCTTTCTGACAGCTCTGCCTCCGGGCCGCAGTGGAGAGAAGACAGAGTCTCACACAGCCCGCCCACTGGCCGTCTCTCGGTCTTACTCAGCTGACGACAGGAGAGCTCTGGTTGAATCCACCGCCCTGCTCCCCTGCTCTGACGCCCACACAGCCCACGGTGTCTAGAGAAGACAGCAGACAATGGCGGCCGCTGCTCCCTCCTAGAAGCCACGGTGGCCCACCTGGCTTCCCCGGCAGCGACAGGTTTCTTTAGCCTCTGCCCTAGACAGTGGCTCGTCCCTCCTCCGGTCCTGCCAGAGCTCTGGCGCCTCTGTCCCCTCTCCACTCCTGGCCAACGACCTGGTTTCCGACTGTGCAGTGGGCGGGAGCCCCCCTCAGGGCGCCCTCAGAAGCACTGCCCGTCCCCCCACGGTGTCCTGGCTGCTGTGGCACTGGCCGCGGCCTGCCGGCCTGCACCTGCAGGACAGCCACCTGCCCCTACCCGGCCAGGCCCTCAGGGGTCCCTCCTCACCGGTTCCCTCCCACAGCCAGGGGACACCTCACTTCTCCCATCTTAACAACAGAGCACGTTGATTCCAGTGTCGTCTGCAGCTACTGCCTCTTTCTTTCCCCTCACACAACCCCCCGAAGCACATGTGTGTGTTCTCCCCTAGCTTCAGTCTTCTCCCAGCCAGGTTCGTTTTTCCTCTCCTACCCCCCTCAGCAGAAACTGGGTCAAGGTTGCAGAGATTTGCATGCTGCCAACTCCAACGGTCCGTTTTTTCCAGCTTTGTGTTGCTCGGTCTGCCAGCAGCGTGGGCGCGGCTGCTCCTTCTCTCCCTGAAACACTTCTGCACGTGGCCCCCGGGCCTCAGCCCCTGGACCTCTCATCCACCCACACCCAGCCCCTTGGTGAGGTCATCCACTCACAAGCGGACGACTCCTAAGCCTAGCCCTGCAACCCAGCACTCCCCCCCGGGCCCCATGGTCACACAAGCAGCTGTGTCCCAGGTCCCGGCCCCGGCATTGTGCCGATTACAAGGGTGTCAGACTTGTTTTCACTGGGGGCCACGCCAGCCTCATGGTTGCCTTCAAAGGACTGAATGTAATTTTAGGACTAAGTGTAAATGTAACTACTCCTTAACAGTTAAGCGAGAGCTCGGCGCTGCCGCCGGGTAGAAACAAGGTGGGGGCCGGATAAAACACCGTGGAGGCCGGATTCGGCCCACGGGCCTTGTGTTTGCCACCTGTGGTGTAGAAGGTGCGTCTGCCTTCTCAGGTTCCTAACCAGCTTCCTGACACCCCCTGCCCAGCAGCCTCTTCTGCCCTAGCACCCCTATTTTTACTGAGCTCCTTCTGTCCACTGTTCAGTCAAATCCCTTGGAATCACTGTTCTGTGCCTCTCTTTTTCCCAACCCCCCCATCCGGCCTGTTAGCACGTTCTGTTCATCTCCAGGAGAGATCCATCACATCCTACCAGGATGGCCCTCCCAGTGCCACCTGAATTCCTCCTAATCTGTTTGAACACGGCCACCAGAGTCACCTCCTTAAAGTGGAAGTGTGATGATGTCACTCAAGCCTCCCCCTGGCTTCTGTTGACCCTGAGGAGAAGGGAAAGTCGCAATGGAGGGCAAGGCCTCATGCCTGGCCCCTGTTGCCCCCTCTCGGCCTCACTGCAGCCACTGCGGCCTGGGGCCCCACCCTGAGACATCCCCCCTCCAGAGGCACGCGTGGCTCACTCCCACCACAGGGTGCCGCCGGCATGGCACCGAGTCATGCAACCTTCCCTGTTCACTCGGCTTAAAGTCATCTCAGCCGTCCCCATCCGCCCGCCCCGCTGGATGTTTCTGCATGGTGCTGATCATCGCCTGCCACACGTGGCATCCTTTTACTCGTTTCATCTGTGGTCCAGCTTCCTGGAGTGCGAATCCCTGGAGCCAGGGCTTCCATCTGTTTCCTTCACGCCCGGGGCCCTCTTGCCTAGCAGAGTGTCCAGCACACAGTAGGCACTCAGCCAGGGTTTGCTGCAGGACCCGATGAATGGCCGCGTGGCGTGCAGGGCTCGAGGGAGACCCTGGTTGCACTTTTGCACCCGGGCGCTCGGGCTCAGACACTCCTGGCCAGATTCCTTTGTGTGCTGGCTTCTTCCCGCCTGTAAAACATTTCACCGGAATGTTTGTTGGGTGTAAGTGAGGAGATAAAGATGAGAAGTGCTTTTTAGTGGGCCTTGCACGGCGCTCAGGGACCTTACGACCACAAGGCCGACCACAGCCGAGTCGCCCCCACTCCTCGCCCCGCATGGCCTGGGGGTCCGTAGCCAGGGCTGACTTGGGACTTTTCTTGGGGGCATTTGCTGTCTGAGTCATGCTTATTTCAGACTTCAGTCCCTTCACATCACTGGGCTACTCCCACAATGCACGCGGGCAGTTCCCCGGGCGCTGTGGGAAGCCAGGCTTCCGCCGCCCCACGTGGGGGCAGCCCGCGCTGTGGGAGCTGCCGGATGGGCAGCACGACGCCGTTGGGGCAGTGTGTCTCCTCCACAGCGGGTTCCGCCGCCTTTGGGATGATGGCAGAGCCCCTCATGCGTTTCCCTGTGGAAGCACACGCCAGGTAGTGCTTCAAGCTTTTCATCCTTTTAAAGAATAGAAATGTGGGGAGTTGACTATTACATGTGCTAGAGATGGTCTGGAGCTTTTCAGAGAACTTCACCATCGTTCTAATTAATTTGGGATTTCCAAGAAGACAGAATCAAAAAAAATATTCCACCGACAAATAATTCTGAAACACACACAAAAAATTTGCATCTAAAATTGAAATGATCAAGTGACCTAGTTACATAAGCTTGCCTTCCTTCCTTCCACCTATGTGTCACCTTTCTACGCGCTGAAGTGGGGGCTGGGAGAATTGAACTTGTGGTGAGGCAGTTTGCCACGCGGCCTGGCGTGTGGGCAGTGCAGGCCTGCTCGGGGCAGGGAGACCGCCGTGCTGTCGCCGGGGAAGAGAAAACTGAAGACATCAGAATCTGAAGTTCAGGAGGAAGGCTGGGTGGACCGTAAAAACGGTGAGTTTTTGTCTGGTCTTGGAATTTAGAGCACACCGTGTCTCTGTTGGCTTCGTCACCACTTTATGCTTCGGAGGCAAGAACATGGCAAATTGTGTGTGGCCCAGTCGGCTGACACACAGTGGCTGTGACCACAGTAGCCACAGACGGGGAGGGAGGAGGGACGCCTGTGGGGGGCCAGGTGCACGCGGGGCTCAAGGACTCAGCCATGCTGTCCCTCGGCGCTCTGTCGGAAGACCGGGCGGGTGCGAGGGGCACGTCACAGGGACAGAGTCCCCGTCTGCCGCCCCCCCTGCAGGGCCAGGGTGCAGATGTTTCCGACTGCAGAGCAGTGCCTTTTCTGTCTAAGACTCTCAATATGACCTTCGAGTGTCCTGTGACGGAGTCCTGCTGGCTGCCCCTTATGAAAAACCTGCAGGGGCACACGCCAGCCGCCTTTGAAAGAGCATCACTGCAGGGGGCTCAGCGACAGAGAAGAGGTGCAGGTTCTATGTATTAAAACCGAGCACAGTCTGTGGTGCGTACTGTTACGTGTCCGCTGTGGGCTGCACCTGTCAGGCAGAACGAGGGGCTCTAGGTGGGTCTTGCGAGCATGAGACTTGGAGAGGTGACCGGCTGTGTGAGGGGACAGGAGTGGCCAAGGTGAGCAGGGCAGGGCAGGAGCCGGTCCCCGTGGGGACCTGCACACACCCAGGTGTGATGGCTTCGCAGCCCGGCTCAATGCATGGGGCTGAGATTCATGGGAAGGAGCTGTGGTGATAACACCGTCTCCCAAGTGAAAGTGTTAATCGGGTGGTGATTAGTTTCACTGTGCTGTGGGTTAATGTATTCACGCTGTTCAAGTCACCGTTTGCATTTACACGGTCGCAGGCGTCTAGTTCAGTCTCACTTGTGTCTTCCCTGAGTCAGTGTGCGAGCCCGAGCCTCCCTCGCCCGGTGGCCCCTTCTCTGTCAGATGAAGACTGCACAGCAAACAGAGAAAGAGGAAACGAGCAGAAACAGAGAGCCTGTGGCCGAAATTGCCACCTGAAGGCCCTGCCTGGGCCCGCGTGAGTCGCTCCCAGGGGAGGCCTCAGGTGCACAGACAGGTGTGATGACTCCTATTTTAGGTGCAGGTCTGATCCGTGGCCGGCTGGGTTTCCCAGCGCAGGGCCGCACCTTCTGGAAGGGGCGGGGCAGGAAGGGCGAGCACAGGAGTCGGAGCTGAGGGCCAGGCAGGGCCGCTGCCCTCAGAGGATGGGGCGCAGACCCCAAAGTACAGGCAGGGCAGCTCAGGGTGCTTCGCCTGGGGCTACTGGACGCAGCAGCGAGCCTGGTGTCCGAACCACCTCTGGGCTCAGAGGGAGCCCCACAGGCTGGAGGCAGGACTGGGCGATGGCGTGTCAGCCAGAGACGCGCCTGAACGGGGATTTCATCAGTCAGGGCTCGCATTTTACACATTTAAAAGTGCAAATGATCCACCTCGGACGAAAGTGAATTCGGAGCCCTTTCCCCCAAGAACGAGGCGGGTTCGAGGTCGCCGTGTGCCTGCGATGTGCGCTCCGCGTCCAGGGCAGGGGCCGGGCGCACGGTCCCGCGTCAGGGAGGGTCGGGGTTCAGAACACATCCCCTTCCTTCGTCACGCTTTTCTGCCGTGGGGAGAGAGTGAGCAGTGGGGCGCAGGGAGCAAGAGGGAACCGAACGAGAAAGCAGAAGACGGGGAGCGATGCGAGGACAGCCGGCAGGGGCTGGTGCCGGGGCCATCGCCACGCCCGAGGAGGGGCCGGGCCGCCACCGAGACTGTACCCTGGGCTCGGTGGTGTCTCATCTAGCACGTGGACAGATGCACAGCCAGGCGGCTCGTAGCTGGGGGAGCGGGGTCCCCAAGCACCCGGGGGGGGCAACCCCTGGCGGCCCCGCTGCGGGTCCGTTTGCACCTCTCCCCTGGGGCGGGGTTTGGCACCGTCGGGCCCTGTGCTGCCTTCCCACTCACTGCAGCCAAGCCTCGGCCGTTCTGGGGGCAAGTGGAGGAAAAGCTGAAGGAGTTAGAAATGACATGCACTTAGCTGAGGCCTTCTAGATCCTTCTGCCTAAGCGCGATCTCTCGCCCAGGGTCTTAGTCTGCACACCAGGCCCACTCAGTCCGAACCTGCACCTCACCCTGGAAGAGGTGATTTGTACGCATAGGGTGCACGGGCGCCTCCTGCAGGTGCCAAAAACCTCGATCCGAAGGGGGTCAGTGCTCCCGAGGGGTGTTCTTGCTGCTGTGTTCTTTCCACATGAAGGGGGCCCGGGGGGGGGCATGCCCCTGTCCTTCCCAAACTGTCCTAGCAACCGCCTCCGTGAGCACGGGGAAGGGGCCACCGAGGCGCCCGCGGCGGCCCTCACAGCATCACCCGTTCCCTTCTGGGGCACCTTTGTAGACAGCCTGGCCGCTCCGTTAGGCAGAACGAAAGTGAAGGCGCGGAATCTGGGTCACAGAGGGGCGTGATGAATCGGGGGGCCCCCGGGCCCTCTTCCCGGCTGCCTCTGCACATCCCGCACCAGGAGGTGGTGGCATCTTCATGGGCTCGAGGACGGAGCCCTCGCCTCTTATCTGTGGGTTTCCCTATCAGCAGCATCGTTCAGCCGGAGGCTCCAGCACAAAGGATGTGTGGCTTTCAGATTTCTTTCTGGCAGATGAACAGATATCTTCGCAAATCTAAAAACTGCTCTTGTGTGCATCCTTAAATGAAAGCGGAGTGAAGCAAGTCGGCCTCCTGCGGTGTCGAACGTGGATTTGAGCCATTTCAGATTCTGCGAAATGGTGGGAACGATTGCACATCCCCTCCCACGTGCGCTTCTGAGACAGCGGCTGCCGCACGGGTGCCCCGACGTCCTCTGTCCAATCCACAACGGAGTCCTTGCCTCTTGGCTCTGACGGGGCCCGATGCCCAACATCTGGCTGACTCGGGCTGGCGCCCCTCAAGCTCCAGATTCAGTAGAAGGAATGAACGGGGGCCTTTCTGTCACTATGCTCTGTCTGCCCTGATGCAATCAATCGCGCCCTCGATGAAGAGCCTGGGGTATTTTTTAGTCCAAGCAAAGCCACTTCTGCTGGGCGTTTGTTTTAGGGCTGCCTAGAGCTCTTTCACTGATGAGTGTAATCTCGTCAGAGCGGCAATATCCGGGCTCCGGCTTCCCGAGCTCTGCAGGGCTGTGCCCTCTTCCCGCCCCCATATCAGCCTCCAAGTGAACAGATGTCTGGAAACTGCTGCCCCCGGGCGGTGGTTCTGGGACCCCTCAGACAAAGGTCGCAGGAGCTGCCAAGATGGTGTCATTTTCCCAGAGGTGAACCTTAGCGAGCCTGTCGTGAGTCCCTCCTCTGTCCTTAGAAGCTCTGCCACCATGCGAGCAAGGCCCCTCCTCGTCGAGCCCATGGAGAGCAGATGGCCTTTCCCTCGCCCCTGCCACCCCAGGCCACCGCGCCTTCATTCTGACTCGTCCCTTCAGGCTGTGTGGTGAGCACGGCCCCGTCAGCTCCCCGCCTGCAGCTGTGAACTTGGGTGAGAACAAGGCTGTGTCTGGCACCTGCGGTCAGGATGAGATGTGTCCATTGGGACCTCCAATGGCACTTGGTGAAGGGACGGCGATTTTCATGAGGCCCACTCAACATTTTGACGAGCTTCTTCTCCTCCTCCACGTCGGAGATCCCAAGCGTGGGAACAGGAGGTCATGTTGGCCCAGTCGAATGACTGCCGCTGGCCCCAGACATCCCGTTCTGGGTGAGGCGTTGGGGCTGCTGACTCCCGGTCCTGTGGGGGTGAGTCGTGTCCACCTGTCAGCTGAGGAGGCTCCGTTGGTACAATAACGCCTCTGTCCTTCCGGGTCATGCCTGAAGGCTGAGCAGAAAAGGCCTCGAGTCAGGAAACCAGAGCTTCGGGAATCCAAGGGGAGACCATCCACAAGGGCAGTGTCTGCCGGTCGCTGCTGCCACCGAGGTCGGGCGTGGGCCACGGGCGCCTGCCGACGCCCAGGGCTGAATCGACCAAGCGCGACTTGTGTTCGGGGCGCTGTCACTGTGCTCTCCTTCCGTGATCGCGCTGCCAGTGATTGAAAATCAGGTTTTCTACGACCATGTTCTCCTGCTTCCTCGGTCTTCTCCTGCGACCCCTGCACTAGCGCCTCCACTCAGATGTCCACATGGATGCCCGTCCTCCACGAGCACTGTGGGCCATGGCGACATGCAGAAGCCAGTGTTCCGTCCCCAAGTCCCTACCTGCAGGCTTTCTCCACGCACCTGCCTCCCGCGCCTGCCCCAGTAATGCTGTGTCGATTTTGAGTGACTATTATTCTTATGGCCACTTTTTTCTGTCGCTTTTCTGATTTCAGTTTGTTCTGTGTTGCCTAAGTGTAAGCACAAGCTCCCAGAGCTTTTGTCCACGTATCCGAGCTCAGTTACCATCCCTCTGTGCGTAACTTCCTGCACCTCTGGCTAGAGCTCCCCTGTAAGACTCCACCACCATCACCATCACCACCACCATCATCACCATCACCACCACCACCACCTTCATCACCACCACCACCACCGCCACCGCCATCACCACCACCACCACCACCACCACCACCATCACCATCACCACCACCACCATCATCATCACCACCACCACCACCTTCATCACCACCACCAACACACCACCACTATCACCACCATCACCACCACTGTCAGCTGTGCCTGTGTGCCAGCCCCTGTGGGAGTGAGGTGCTGCATGGGTCTCTAACCCTCACACTAATCCCTAACTTTGACAAATCCCTAACTTTGCTTTTACCCATGAGGAGACAGACACACAGAAATGAACCTAAGACCCGTCTGTGGCTGCCGGGGACCTGAAGTCACGTCAGGCGTCCCCAGTCCCACCACACCTCAGGCCCCTCGCAGTCTGTGTGCCTGAAACGAGACTCATTTCTTTCCCCTTCAGTCAGTGCCTACAACTTCTATGAGTGCAAAGCAAACATGCTAGAAACCTAGAAGTAAGTTTCCAGCCCCGATTTCTCTGTTCCGGTCGAGATGGAAAATTGGCATCATTTTCATTCCTCCTTTGTGTTGGTTTTACTGATTTTTCAGAAAGTCTCCCAAACACCATTTACTCTTCACGTTTATCCCAGAAGGGCGTGACCTTCGGGACCAGACGGTGTGGCTTTGAGCCCTGGCTCCTCGGGGTACGAGTGGATGACTTTGAGGAAGTTGCTTTATCTCCGAGTTTCAGGTTGAGGGTGCCGACACCGTCTGGGCTTGTGCGGGTCAGAGAGACAGACTGAGGGAGACATCAAGGTGTCAGCCCCAGGCAGCCGGAAGCCTGTCACTGGCACCGCTGTCAGCCGGCGGTCCTGCCTCTGCCCCCGGCCGTGAGTGCGCCTGTGCCCTGCGGCTCTTCTCCCCTCAGTCCTGTGCACCTGCTCCCCGCCACGGCACGGCTCACGGTCGCAAAAGCAGCCCCACCCTCCCCGGTGCTTATGTTCCCCCGTTCCTGCTGTTCGCCCCCCCCCCCCACCTGCCCGATTTCCCCGGCCGAGCTCCACCCTCGCTCCTTCCCAGGTGCCACTCAGACAAGGGCTGGGGGGCACTCCCTGCCTCCTCGATGCGCCTCACGCTTCCACCAACATGTCCTCAGTGACAGATCAGACATCGCCGGGTGTGGCCGGCACTGCAGGTCACGTGGTCATGTGTGTGCACCTCCACTTTCCCACTGCGTGGGCTCCTGGAAGGCAGAGCAGGACCGGCCCGCTGAGGTGTCTCTGTGCGTGGCCTGTGCGTGCGGTCGCCATCCGAAATATTCACTTCTGACGGGCACCGCAGGCTGGATTTCAATTTGAATCCCAGAAGGACTATCAGGACCCAGACCATTCCAGGCCCCACATAGGCCCGGGAACCCAGAGGGGCAGCTCGGGGTGCCAGGGCAGGGGCAGGCCCGGGGTGGGGCCGGAAGCCAATCAGAGTCCAGAGCCAGAGTCCCTGCAGACCCCCTTTCCCGTCTGAGGGCAGAGCAGAAGTGGCGGTGGGGGTCGCTCCTGGGAGACTGGTTCCCCACCGCTCCGCACTCTCCCCCTGAAAGGGGGCCCCACGCCGGTGGTGGTCGTCACTGTTTATGGCCCTCAGGGCCCTGTGGCTGTGACACTTTCGGTATTTCCCTGAGGCTTGATTCACAGCCACACGCTGTTGGATCGTGAACACCTCTGATTCTTTAAAAAAAAATTTTTTTTAATTACTTGCTCGTAAAAATGAGGCCCTGAGTGAGTCAGCTACTCTTTCCAACTTTCGTCATACCTAGTGACAGGGCACGCGTCAAGCTGTCCCCTGCTTTTTAGGGGCCTGTGTGTGTTTCATTGAGATGGGACTGGCACACAGCCCTGTGCCGGTTTCAGGCGTACGACATGGTGATTTGCTGTTTGTGTACATTGTAACGTGGCGGCCACAGTGAGTCCAGGTAACACTGGTCACCACACAGTCACAGTCATATTAGCTCATATTTATCAAGAGCCACTCCAGAAGTAAGCCCGGTTACCCCTCGACACTCGGAGGCTGGAGCAGCGCCTCCCCCACCCCGGGGACCAGCTGCATGCGCACTAACCACGGCACTCAGGGGCCTTCTCTCGGCACTGCCTCATCTCCCCAGCCAGCTGGTAAGGGGCAGCCAGGTACAGGACGGGGTCTGCTTGAGCCGTCTGTCCAAAGGACGTGGCAGGGCTCATCCACGCTGCTGCCGGCTCGACTGGCGCTCCAGAGTCACATGATTATTTTATAACCTACAGGATATAGATGGTTAACCATCTACGTTTGGGCAAATAGGCGTTACTTCTAAGTAGGAAGTGGTAATTCAGCAATTTGCTTTTGTCCCATTCTAGTCTCTCACTGACTTTTTTTAATGACCTCTGGAACTCTTGTCCGCAGAGTCCTGCCGGTGGCCTGGGAGCCTGGAGCATCACTGGGGGAGTGACCGAACAGTTCTCTGTGGGTCCTGGCATGGCTTCAGGTAAGCACGGCTCACCGCCTTCCCTCCTTTCAAAACATCTCAGCATCTTTGGTTCCCGCACCTGAGGACCTTTAGACATGGGTCTGCTTTGCGCAGAGATTCCAGAGCGCGGGGCAGGTGGCCGGGGCCCCGCACTGAGATGCACGCCCTCCCCAGCCTGGTTCTTCTCATTTTGGTCACAGTGCCGTGCTGTTGAGAAGTCCGCGGACCCAGAAATGGCTCGGGACAGTGAGAACGTTTATTCTAACCGCCTCTCCCTAGGGCCTGGGGGAGGTTTGGGCGTTGCCTCTGGAGAGAAAGGTGATTCTTTGTTTAACCAAAGACTCAGAGAGTTTGAGAAGCTGAGAGCTGAGCTAAGAATGCTTTGGAGGCAATGAGAAAGTGATTTATGCAAAGCATGGCAGGCACCAGTATCTGGAATGGCAGGGGGTCGGTGGGAAGGAGGATTCGATCGGGTGGACATTCTTATGAAACTCAGTGCAATACCAGAAAAGCTCTGATCGCAGATGCAAACGCCATAGCGATGGTGAGGTCGGGCTCTTGTGGCCGCAGGAGATTCGTAACAATGGAACAGAAAATAGGTATCATAGGTGTAGACATCGGCCCTGCAAAGAGATAGATGCAGAGTCTGAATTAAAGTGATTCTGACAATGGTTAAAGAGATACTTTCTGTACATAAAAAAGAAAATGTGAGAGCTGGCTTCCCAAGAAGCAAAAGGAACCAAAAATAAGAGAGAGAGAAAAAAACCCACCAACCTATATACAAATCACTGGAAAAAACCTTCTGACTCTTTGTTAACCGCTCTTGCTCAAAAGCAGAAGGAAGCCAGCCCGAGGTTTCAGCCGCACCGATGTTCCTCTAAAACAGGCTGAGGAGCACGGTGCCGGGTGATTCACGAGAATGGGAAAGTGTGCACTCCCTGAATGCAGACCGGTGCGGGGGCGAGGCTCTGGTCTCCGCAAGCGGGTTTAAAAGAACCGCGTCACACCAGACCCTGTGGCAGTTTTGCTGTCCCACAGGAAGGCCCTCTGGAAACGAATGCATGAGGAGGGCGCCTGGCCTTGCCCCCCACGAGCCCACAGGCATGCGCGCACACACACACGACACACACACAACACGCACAACCACACAACTCATGCACACACAGCGGACATGCATGTGCACCCATGCACACTGGCACATGCATGTGCCCACACATGATGCATGTCTGTACGCATGCACACAGAGGCGTGTTGGCACACATCACGCACATACTCTGCTGCTGTTGTTTCTTGGCTTGCAGGTGTCACTATTTAGGAAAGAAAGCACAGGTTTTAAGTCTTCTGGTTTGATTTAATTTTAACAAACAAACTTGTGATTACATGTTTAAATTAAAGTTTTAACACAATTTTCTTTGCTGATGGTATTTCACTGATGTTATTAAAGATGTCTTTCCTATATTTAGCTTTCTTGGGTAAGGGGTTGGCCTGTCAGCCACAGCTCTGCCTGTCCAGCTCCTCCCCTGCTCTTGGCATCCGCCCCCTTCACCTGGCCCCACCAGGGCGCTGACCACCAACTCCCCCAGCCCCGAGGGCCTGTCGTCCATTAACAGACACCAGCTAAGATGCTCGCTGCTACAGACTTAGCGTTTCCCTCCTGTCCTAGGTCACCTGCATGCGACTGGTGACTCCCACAGCCTCAAAGCCGAAAGCGTTTCACTGAGCAGAGGCCAGGAGGCCCAGGGCGGGCTGGTGGGCGGAGCCGGGAGGGCGGAGCGAGCCTTTCCTCGGCAGCACCATTTGGGCGGTCTCACTTCTGATTTCAGGGCTCCTTGTTCTCACTTTGGACTGAATCCATCGGTTTGCTGTTTCTGAGACATTGTCTACCTAACAAAAATGACATTCGAAACCCACATTATTTTACTGCAAAACGTAGTATTTTAAATACTATGTTTAAAATGCTGCTCTAATTAAGTCACTGCTAAGTTTTTCTCAAAGCAACATCCTTCTCACGTGGCACCGAACTCTTCGAAGTGTTGTGGCTGCCTGGCGGAAGCTGTCCTCGTCCCCCCATGCATGTTTGGTTCTCAGGGCTCCAGACGTGTGCTTTCCACCCAGAAGGTGATACGTTTACAGCCCTCCCCGTCTTGAGTGTGTCAGTGAAACGAAGCGTGCCTCTGAAAGGGAAGCAAAGCCACTCCGAGCCATATCTTTCAGTGAAAGTTGGCTTCTAGATGTGTCTGAGATGGGAAGCTGATTGACCAGGAGGTAGCTGGGGGCCGCCGACTCTGCTTTCTGCATTTCCGAGCGATGGGCTATGGCCCCCGAGAGACTGGCCGAGGGGCCTGCATGCCGCCCGGGGGCGGAGATCCCTACGCCCTGGGCCCCGCCCAGTCACTCCGGCAGGGTCGGCACTGCGGGGGCGGAGCTGGAGGGTGAGGGGCGTGTGCGCCTGGCGCCCGTGCTTGTCCTTTCACGGATGGGTTAATGAACGTCCTCTCGAGGTGCTTTGTCCCCAGTGTCCCAGGAGACACTGTGGGTGAGGAGGCTTGGGCGCTCCTGGAACCGAGTTCTAGGGGCCCTTGACGCTGGCTGCAATGTGGACACCCTAGAGGAGGGCGCAGTCAGCGGTTCCCAACCTTCCTTACCCAGAGCGCCCCCTCCCCCCCTTGCTCCCGCCAGAGCCTCCCTCCTCCCCGAGGACTCACGTGTAATTGCTGGGCTGTCCCCGTGTCTGTCCCCGTGTCTGTCCCCGTGTCATTTGGAGCCGGATCCTCTGTGATGCACCAGTCCTGCACAGGGACACGCGTCCGGCCATGGGGATGGGCGCAGGACCATCCCTCTCACCGGCCCTCAGGCTGTGCCAACGCAGGCAAGCACCAGGCACACACACGGAAACACCCCGCAGCCTGAGGAGCCCGAACTGTCCGACACAGCTCGCTCACTAACAGCGGTCCGGTTGCAGAAGGACGCCGGGCGCCGCGGCCGTCCGTGTGAAAACATTGTTCTCCAAAGCTCCCTGCCTCCGCCACCCAGCTGCGCAGCTGGAAGGTGCCTGGGAGTTGGCTCCGGTGGTCTCCGTGGACCATGGCCAGCAGCCCACCATGTCCAGGCTTCTGTGCGATGCGCAGCCCAGACGCCCGGGCGCCAGGCACTCAAGGCACTTCCCGGGCACACGCCAGGTCTCCCCGCCCTGTAAATGCAATTAGAGTGATTCCCAGGAGGGCTGGGCCAGCGTCCTCATTCCCACTGTCCCCAGTGGGCAGGGGCCTGTCCCGGTCTGCCACTCACTCTCCCCTCCACGCAGAGCCGTGCCCACAGAGTCTGATTCTGCCAGCTGTAGCCGCCTTGTTCCCACCACCTGTCCCTCTGGGACTCGCCCCCTGGGCTGGGGTGGGCAGGGAGCTGGCCATCCCGCAGGGCAGCCCACGCCCTTCGTGGTGAGGTGTCCGGGTGGCCTGCCCCCTGTGAGGCCGATTCTGTCTCCGCAGTCTCTGTGCCGGTATGTTCTTACCCTTGGGGGTGGGGTTGGAAGCCCAGACCCTCTTTCAAAGGACAGCAAGTAGCTGACGACCTCATTCGTAACCAGCCCATCGCTTTTTAAGGCCGAACACAGTGGTTTCCGTCACCATCAGCCGCCTTTGCTTCAGCCGATTCCAGCCGCCACCTTTTTAGTCACTGGGAATCACTGTGTCCGTGCAGGGTGGACAGAACTGTCTCTTGCCTCATTCTAAACGCTAAGGTTTTTTTTTTTTTTAGTCTCTTACTTTATTTTACTTTTCATTTAATCTTTATTGTATTTTTTCCCATTCCCATTTAGTTGCCTTATGCCCCCTCCCGCCGGCAACCCCCACACTGTTGTCCATGTCCGTGAGTCTTTAAACTCTGTTTTTTAAGTATTTTTTATTAATTATGCTATTACAGTTTTCCCAACTTACCCCCATATCCCCCCTCCACCCCGCCCCCCAAACCCTCCAGCATTCCTCCCCCCTTAGTTCATGTCCATGGGTTCTACATGTAAGTTCTTTGAGTTCTCCATTTCCTATACCATTTTCATCTCTCCCCGTCTATTTTATGCCTAGTAATTGTGCTTCTTCCCTGTACCTTTTCCCCCCTATTCCTCCCCCTCCCTCCCCACTGAACTCTCTCTGTGTGATGTCCATTTCTCTGATTCTGTTCCTGTTCTGGTTGTTTGCTTAGTTTTTGTTTTCATTGTTTTTCTTTTCTTTTAGGTTCATTTGTTGATAGTTGTGAGCTTGTTGTCATTCTACTGTTCATAGTTTTGATCTTCTTTTTCTTAGATAAGTCCCTTTAACATTTCATATGACTTGGTGATGATGAACTCCTTTAACTTGACCTTATCTGGAAAGCACTTTATCTGCCCTTCCATTCTGAATGATAGCTTTGCTGGATAGAGTAATCTTGGATGTAGATCCTTGCCTTTCACGACTTGGAATACTTCTTTGCAGCCCTTTCTTGCCTGCAAGCTGTCTTTTGAGAAATCAACTGATAGCCTAATGGGCACTCCTTTGTAGGTAGCTGTCTCCTTTTTTTCTTGTTGCTTCTAAGACTCTCTCCCTATTTTTAATCTTGGGTAATGTAATTATGATGTGCCTTGGTGTGTTCCTCTTTGGATCCAACTTCTTTGGGACTCTCTGGGCTTCCTGGAGTTCCTGGAAGTCTATTTCCTTTGCCAGATTGAAGAAATTTTCCTTCATTATTTGTTCAAATAATTTTCAATTTCTTGCTGTTCTTCTCCTTCTGGTACTCTTATAATTCGGATATTGGAATGTTTCATGTTGTCCCAGAGAATCCTCAGCCTCTCTTCATTTTTTTGGATTCCTGTTTCTTCATTCTGATCCAGTTGGATGTTTATTTCTTCCTTTCATTCCAAATCGTTACTTTGAATCCTGGTTTCTTTCTTTTCACTGTTGGTTCCTTGAATATTTTGCTTTATTTCATTTTGGGTATCTTTCATTTTTTCTTTCATTTGGTGACCAAGATCCATCAGTTCTGTGAGCATTTTGATTACCAGGGCTTTAAATTCTCCATCAGATAGGTTGGCAATCTCCTCATCTCTTAGTTCTGAGGTTTTGCTATGTTCTTTCGTTTGGGCCGTATTTCTTTGTCTTGGCGCAGCTGATAAGTTGTAAGGGGCGGGGCCTAGGTAATCACCAGGGTGGGGCAACCCTCCTTGCAGCGCTGCCTGTGGGGGAGGGGCCAGAGAGGGAACAATGCAGCTTGCCTGCTCATCTCTAGGGCACTTTCCAATAGACTCTCGGGTTAGACTGGAAGTATCTCCCACTGTGGCAACCCCAGTCGTAGCCCACAGTCAGCTCTGAGCCTCAGTTTCCCCCTTAAGTCAGCCCCTCCCGCACAGCTCCGTGGAGCTCAGCAGTCAGCACCCCCTCAGCTGCCGCACCGTGGTTTTTCTGAGTTGTTCTGCGTGGTCCGCCTTACCAGTCTGGTTGATTTTTTCTTTAACTCCTTGGTTGTCAAAGTTCCATGCAGTTTGATTTTCTGGTGATTTTGATTGTTTATTGGTTTTAGATTGGTTGTTGTCCTCCTTTTGGTTGTGTGAGGAAGCAAAGGGTTTCTACGCCTCCATCTTGGCCGGAACTCCTTAAACTCTGAGTTTTAATAGTTCATTCAGTTTTCTACTGATGCTATAAGAAATCACCACAGATTTAGCAGCTCAAACAACCCAAATGCAGATCCTGACAGCTCCGTGGGCCAGAAGCCTGACCGTGGTCTCGCTGGGCCTGACACCCAGCCCCTGGCAGGGCTGGGCTCCTCCTGGAGCGTCTGACAGAGGCTGCGTGGCTTTGCTCGGACAGGCTGTTGCCACAGTTCAGCCTTTTGTGGTTGGAGGACCAAGATTCCCATCTGTGTGCAAGCCGTCAGAGAGGCCTGTCCCAGCTCCCAGAGCCTCCACATTGTGTGACCTGCGGTGACGCAGCAGCGACGCAGCAGCAGCAGCGGTGGACAGAGACCCTCTCACACTTCAGATCTCCTGCCCCCTTCATCCCCCATCTCAGCTGGGAAGGAGTCTCCATTTGAGAGCTCACACCCATGTCGGGCCCACCTGGAGTATCCGGGGCCTCGCCCCCTCCGGTGGATCCACTCAGTCTGTCCGCAGGGCACCTGGTGCCCCGTAGAGGCACTTGGTGCAGGTCCCAGGGGTGGGCCCGGGTTTGTGGACCTGCAGCGCCGCATGGCACAGGTGTCTGCTGTCACGTGGGAAAGTCTCTTGTCCTTACTGAGCGCTAATGAGCCTCTTCAAATTTCTGCTGCTGCTGAACTTTCCATCTGGAAGCGGACCTTCAAGTCCGCGGGCAGGGTCTTCTGTTCTCCGACTAAATATGACACACTGGAGCGCCACTGTTTGGCTCTGCTCAGGGTTTTGCCCATCGGTCCTCCCATCCAACATCATAAGATACGTTTCGGCTGCTTGTCACGCTCAGACCTGACGAGTTTGCCTCCTCTATTTTCGTCCCTGATGTCGATAAAATTAACGGGCAGCACGTGGCAGAAGACGGAGAGACCCCAGTTAGGGTCTCGCACTGGGTGGCCGTGAGGGGTGGTACCACGGGGGCGGCCCCCAAACCACAAGTAAACACCCAGCTGTGCTTTCGCCTGGCCCACACGTCCCCATCCACATTCAGGTGGGTCACAGAGTTGCAACGTCTGCACTGCTCCCACCCCCATCTGTAGTCTGCACGGGCACATGGTCACCATCACCATCACCATGACGACCATGGCTAGGAGCTGACCAGAGAGACTGTCAGGAAATGCTCGCTGGCCCAGAGGGCCCCGTCCACCCCGTTCTGCTGTTACTCCTGCGCGGCGGACTTCAGCACCCACCTCGAGGTGACGCTGGTGGCCTCTCCCACACACGGACCCCGACGGCTCTCTGTTGGTGGGCTTTGGAGGTTCTTATGTGGGTCCATTCTCTGGGACTCTGCAGGAACCAGCTGCTGGGGCCAGGCACCCTGAGTTCCAGGGTGTCCTCCGGTACCACGTGGGCCCTTGGGGACGCCCGAGGGGCCTGGGAGGATTGAGGAGTCCTGCAAGGGACTAACGCTCGGGCAACTGGGGACAGTAAGTCTTCGGTACGGATATAACCAACACCCGGCTCGAGCGGCAGAGTGCTGGAAAAGATGGCCGGAAACAAGCCAGATGGACAGAATAGCTCGCCTAGATCCAGCGTGGTTTGTGTCCCATCAGAGGCTGAGGCCCTCCTGGCTAGGGACAGTTCGGAAGGGTTTGTCCTGCGCCCTCGCGTGATACCAGCGGGCTCTGCAGAGTGCTTGTGTGTCCCTCTACTGGAGAACCGGAACCCGGGGGAGACTCGCCTGTTCAGGACCCGCCGAGCTGGCTGTGCTGTGTGGGGGGGTGGTGGCTGCAAGGAAGGCCCGGCGGGAACGGTGGCCCAAAGGGCAAGTGTGGGGAGGGCTGTGGGGGCCCTGAAAGCGAGATGGGCCAGACCCCGGTTCAAGGGGCTTCACAGCTGGCGACTCGTTGGTCACCTAGAAGTGGACAGATGACAGGATGCGTCACCTGCCTCTCATCAACCCCCGGTAGATAATGTACCTCTTACTCTCAGTTCATTGGAGAAAGTGCAGAAATATCTGTTTAAAATCCTCACCTGAGGACTTCCGCCAAGATGGCAGCGTAGGTGGTCGCACTCGCTGCCCGCACATCCAGAATGTCCATACAACTAATGCAGTAGCAAAAATTTAAACAACCAGAACGGACAGAATCGAACTGAAGGGAAGTCCGACACCCAGGAGGTAGGAGAAGACAAACATCCAGGCCGGTGAGCGGGGCAGAAACGGGCGGAGGA
>PVJI01007753.1:0-75808 GCA_004026765.1 Micronycteris hirsuta | reverse complement strand
CCTTCAGTACTTCCCCAGATCTCGGTTTTCTCATATATAACATGGGGCACTAACTGGGTGACTTCTAAGTGCCCTTCCACTGCTCACTTCTAAGAGGGCGATGAACCCGATGCAGTGCACTGGTGACAGATCTACAGGGCTTAAAAAAAAGCAGCTGAGTTCCCCACCCCCACTGCCCGCCTCACTCCCCGATTCTCCACGGCTCCCCATTCCTTACAGGATAAATTCTCAGCTCCTTGGTGTGGCATTCAAGGCTGCCCACGTTCCCGTGTGTCTCCCCTCCCAGGCCCCCTCCTTTCTAATTTCACCAGACACATCAGCCCTCCAGAACCTTCCCACAAGCCCTGCCCTTGCCTGCGCTTTGCCCCTGCACATGCTCTGCTGGAAATGCCCTTCTCTAAATGGCAAGCTCCTGCTCCTTGTCCAACACTTGGCCCAAGATCCGCTTCCTCCATGCAGCCCTCCATTGCCTGGGACTCGGGATTTTGATCTTCACTTCTGTGTAAGCCCAGAGTCTGATACACACATGTGTTCGTTAAAACACTCGTTACATCCGCAGCGGCCTCATTTCCCTGCAGCACTGGCTGTGTCAGACAGGAAACCCTTGGAGAGCAGGGACTGGGTGCTGGGCATCGCTGAGTCTTTGCATCTAACATAGTTCTCGGCCCACAGAAGATGTGGCAGAACATTTCTCAGATAAGTAAACCACTGATGGGAGCCTCAAGACATTTTACCTTAATAAAGAACAAAGTATCTGTTTACAAATCCTAAATATGCCTCTTTCTACAGCCTAATAGGAATGCTAAGAAAAGGTGTATGTTTTTTCTACAGAAAATGCTGAAAGTTGAGGAATGGGATCTGAGTTGGGGGCAGAGGTGTAACCAAACTCAATGAAAACCATTCAGACCCTGTGGGGAGGGGCCAGTCTCTTCGAAGCAGCCAGCCTGTTTTGGCGGGTCTGGGTCTTGGAGCATCACTGAAGGGCAAGGGCAGCACTGGGTTGGGGCAGGGGACCAACCTCGGGGCTTGGGCTGGCAGCAGCGCTTCAGCACGAAGCTGATGTTGTCCGTGCGCAGGATCTGCTTCTTGAGGTGGCTCATGAGTTCCCCCAGGCTGGGGAAACTGCGGTCTGAGCCATGCAGGCTGTAGCGACCCTTCTGCACCTCGATCTGAAAATTCTTGAACTGTTTCTGGCCACCCAGCACCTGCATTCAGGAAAATGAGCAGAAGTGATGTTTTAAAAGGGGTCAGGCAAATGTACCATGGGGAAGGAGAGACAAAGCTGGGTGAAGGGTATACAGAAGTTCAGCGCTATCTCTGTAACATTTCTGTAAATCTAAAATTATTAAAAAATAAAAGATTATCATAAACAGCCCTGGCTGATGTGGTTCAATGGATTGAACGCTGGACTGTGAACCAAACAGTCATGATTCGATTCCCAGTCAGGGCACATGCCTGGGTTGCGGGCCAGGTCCCCACTGGGGGCTACGTGAGAGGCAACCACACATTGATGTTTCTGTCCCTCTCTTTCTCCCTCCCTTCCCCTCTCTAAAAATAAATAAATAAAATCTTTCCAAAAAAATGATCATAAACAAGTATGCAAAACAACAAATATGTAACTAATAAAAGGGGGTCCAGGAGAGGCCACTGGTCAGGGGGAGCTGGCACAGGGAGACAGCGTAACGGCAGTGATTTCCGTGACGGCAGCAGTTTGTTTTGGACCTGTGGGATGAGATTCACGGAAATGCCAACCCCCCGGGACTGCCGAGATCACACGGCAGGGTGCATATAAAAAACGTAGTGAGCACTTTATAGCGGTTAACTAATACGATGCATGAAATAATAATTACTATATCAAAATTTATCCAGAAACTGAGTCCTTCGAGCCCACATGCCTATCTGAAGAGAATCCCCTGGGAGGTGACAGCCAGCTGTCTGATCCAGTTTCAGGGTTCCATGGTGCCACAGAAAGTATAAGCAAAGACTTCTCTCGTGGGCACTTTTGGTACAAAGGAAACTATTTTAGTGGTTAAGAATGAAAGCCAGAATGTTCTACTTACACTGTAAGTTAGGAAAAGGTATTTAAAAACTCAATGCCTCAGCTTCAACGAGGGGGATAATATCACATACCTCATAGGGCTAGTGTAAGGCTTAAATGAGAACACCTCAGTAAGGTGCTTGGCACAGTGTCTGCTGAGCTAAAAGAAACAGTAGGAGTGATCATATATGTGACCCCCGTTTTCCCCAGATAAGGTGACACTGGGTACACCATGTCACTGAATCCCTGACATTCTTGGTACAGGTCGATCCTGCCTCAGAAGGTGGCTGGGCTGTCTCACACACCCTCCTGGCTAACAATATTAAACTTCCTCCAAAGACTAATGAACGTGGAAGACAGGCACGCTGCCAAGACAACAAGCCGGACAAGCTGTGCGCCACTAGCCTGAATGGGCCAGGAGGCCTGGCTGTACAGGGACAGCTGGGGCGGGGAGGGGCCCCTAGGGACACCGCCCAGGACACTTGGAGTACTGGGTGCCTTCTGCCCTGTCCTCTTCCCAACACTGAGTCCAGTCCCCAGGGGCTCTCTGGTACTTCTCCTTTCTGTGTCTGAGGTTTTTAATATGCTAACGTGCTGACTTCTGTAAAACTCATTGTCTTTTAAAATATTCCATTTCCTGTATGAAGGCATATGTGGTCTAGTGAGGTAAAGCCAACAACTCTGGCTTCTATCTTAGTCGTCAGGATTTCTCTCACTTCGTTCCAGGCTTCCAGCTACACCTGAGTCATCAACAGACATCTCCACTTGGCAAAACGTGGGGCAGATATTTGTTAGAATGTCTGAGGCTACCATCTGTGTTAGGCCTACTGCAGAGGTGGCCTTCTTGGCACTGATTTGTACCCGTGAACGCCGCAAGTGCACACAACTCTGGGTTGGCTGATCCTGGCGCTGAGCACAAAATAAACCACTCTAAATAATCACACTAAACTTCCTGAGTGTTGGTGTTAGCTGGCTTTCTGGCCGTGTGGGCCCCAGCCCCTGGGTCCCTTGAAGAGAAAGGTCACAGGGTCTGGCTGCTTGGGAGTGCTCTCCTGAAGAGCAGGCTGCCCCTTTGGGACTGCCAGGGGTGTTCTCAGAGACCCAGACTTTTCTACCCTCCCCCCCCCACCTCATGAGTGGTCCCTCTCCGCAGCAGCTCCTGGACCAGGACGCACTGCACACCCTGTGGCCACAGGGCCTGACTCAAGCCAGTGTTGTGACTGACCTCAGGCTTTTCAAAGCAGGTGACCGTCATGAGGATGTTGTCAAAGTCGGTGCAGCTCCACCGCAGCACATACATCCCCTCCTCGCTTCCTTCTTGCCGTAATTTATTGATGGCATATTCTGTGCTATAGGGAGAGAGAGGCAAAAGAAGAAAGAGCTCACCAAACAGGAGCACTCTGAGCCCCAGGCAACAACCACTTCCCTGAGCTGCCTCAAGTTTTATGGCCCTACCACCTGACCTATCCTGGGTCCTAAAGTCCTCTCGGATATGACACGTAAGCAGATGCTGAGGAGCCTTGAAACAGACCAAACCTCCAAGGTCTAGAAGCGGACTCTGCCTGCTGCCCAAGGCCCTGAGCCCCGCTCACCCCCACCCAGGCTGTCTACAGCACTAACCAGAAGCGTGCCTCCACGCTGGTGATGCAGAGCTGCCCCTGATGCCATGGCGGGGGTCCCTCCCCGCTATCCCCAGGCAGCACAACTAGAACATGAGCCTCAGGAAGGTACAACTTCGGGATAATTTTGTTTGTTGCTGTACCCCCAGTAACCACAGCACCACTGGGCTCATAGTAGCTGCTCAATAAATGAGTGAATAACTGAATGAAGAAATCAGTGAAGATTAGAAAGATGTTAAAGGGAACATGCCCATCTTGCACATCTTTGTCTGCCCAGGACTGGGCAGACCTGGCACCTAGAGGGCAATGAACAGCGGCCAAATAAATACACGCACAAGGTTACTGCACGTGGTGAATGGTGCCCACCAAGAACGGATGGAAGAGGGCTGACAGGCTCCACACGTGTCCGAGGGGCAGAGACCCCCGGCTCCGTGGTCTGCGACACCGTCACACCTTTGTACATGTTGATCCCTCACTTGAGAGGCCCCTTCTCCTCGTTAAGACCTGGTAAACCACTGTTAATTCTTCCAAGGTTAATCTGATTTGAATACTGTCTAGTCTGAGAAGGCTTCTTAGGCAATGAGGTTCAGTCCCTCCACAGAACATGGAAGATTCGCCGAGTCAATAACACTAAATGCCTACAATGTGCCAGGCCCTGCTCTGGGCACTGAGGAAACACAGCGAGCAACGTAGGCAGTGCCCCTGCCTATATGGAGCTCATATTCTGGACAATAAAAGTAGGCAAACAAGAAACGAATGGACAGGGAAATAAACATGTCACATCAAAAAGTAATCAATGCCACTGAGGAAAACCAAAGCAGAGTAAAGGAGCAGGAGGTGCAGGTGCAGAGGGGAAGAGGTGTTGTTATTTAACACAGGTGATCAGGGAGGACTTCATGGATAAGGTGGTATCTGAGTAACACCTGAAGGAAGTGGTGGCTGCGGATATTCTGGAGGAAGGGCATTCCAGGCCCAGGGAAGAGCAAGTGCCAGGCCCCTGAGGCCTAACTATGGTTGGGATATTTGAAGAACATGCTTCTCCATACGGCTCAGCCCCTTGCTGCTCTGCAGTTCTCTGTGTCTATCTCCCTGTGGGTCTGTGAGCTCCTCTGGGCCAGGGTTCACCTAGTAACAAACTACCTGTCCACAGGGTAACTAGGATAGGGAAGAAGGTGGGAACCATGTCACGTGGAGAGCAGCTGAAGAGATGCTTCCCCAGATACATTTTAGCCTGGAAAGAGAAACTGAGAAAAAACACAACAGCTATTTTCTTTGCCCGAAATGTCAGAGCAAGTAAACTGAATCCCTGTTACTTCAAATGACAGAACTCAAATGGGTAGGCAGAAGTCACAGAGAGGCCAACTCAATTCCAGATCAGAAAGGTGAGGATGTCTACACTTGTTAGAGTTGGGATCTGCTGGCTGCCCCGTGTGGTACTGAGAACCCTGGCACCCTGTTACCTGAGCACAGGCTACTGGTTCTGAGACAGAGGGGAAACAAGTCATCCAGCGAGGCCCCTTCCGGCTCTAAGAGTTGGCCGCCCTAACTGTTCCCACCACTTATCTGACACTCAGGATTCCATTATTTACTACTATGTCTGACTCGAGACCTGTTCCTATCTGTCTTGAATCACCCATATTTGTCACTGCAAGGCATTAGGAGGTGCAGTACTCCCTGGTCAGCTGCGAAGAGCAAGGGGTTGTTAAACCACAAAAGATCCACGTAAATGAGAAGACGTGAGGGGCTCCTGCAAGAACCAAGGTAAGAGATGACACTTCTGACATCTCTTAGGCCTGACCAACAGACTGCAAGGACGGAAAACGGCACCAAGTCAGCACTAAACATGCTCAGCTGGCCCCAGCCTAAACAACTGATGACGCCTGTGTCTAAGGAGCCACACTCCCCATCACTAAAAGGCAGGTTCTTTTCACAAGGGCATCCGAAAAGGTGACAGAACCAACCAGATTGGACCGTGACAGCCATTCTGTATGTTGTGGACGATCAGCGGGGGAGCCACGTCGGTGCAGAGGTAATGATGGGCGTCTGCTGTGAGCCGGAAGTAGCCATCCACCAGGGACACGAAGGACAAGGCTTCCTCGTGGGAAGAGAGCTTCAGTTCCTGGCGAGAGAGAAGAGATGCCCGTGGTTACGTCATCTGCCCAGTGGGGGGTGCACAGGGAGCGGGGGTGTAAGCACAGCGGGGAAGGCACGGCCCCAAAGGGAGACTGCTTTTGTTGACAGTCACTGCGCCCCCTTGCATTTATATAGGATTCTGACTGTTTGTCACTTTCTCGGCTAGTACCTAAAAACTGTCGGAAGAAGTACAGTGCGTCTGTGTGTGAGGAAGGAGGAAGGGGGAGCTGTGGTAGGCAGGGCCCTGTGAGGAAGCTGCTGCCCCGACGGAAAAGCAAGCAGAATGACGGTGGTGGAGATACAGAAGTGGAGACGGGTGAAGCAGGGTGTGTGTGAGTGGTTCGCTGGTCTTGGCACTAAGCAGTGACCGGCTCAAGTAGGCATTATGCCTGTTTTACACGAAAGGCAGCAGAGTACAGATGCTTCCTCTCATGCAGAGTTGGTCCAGGTGAAACTTCGGGATTTTAATTTAGAAATGGTCCTGGACACAGGATGAGGCTGCTAGAATAAGTCCAGAGACCTCTGAGGGTTTAGAGGAGCAAGGAACCCAACTGGATGTGGGAGAGGCAAAGGCAAAAGTGGAGAAGAGGGAGGGAATTTCCATGAAGGTTCTCAGAAAAACACTTGGAGGTGAAAACAGGTTTTGTTGTTTGTCTGTTCATTTGTTTTGTCTTGATCAGTCAGCCCGGAGCAGAGGCTGCCCATTCGGGAGGGGTCACGGGGTCTGCCAGGAAAACCTTCTGGGGAAGGAAGGTATGGAAAGCCATTACTCACGGCACTGACTCACAAAAACACTGAAAAGCACCTGAGTCTCCACAGAAGAACAAAACACCACTTGAGTGTAAGACTCTTTCCACAGAACTGAAAAAAGGGAGGCTGGGGACAGAGAAAACCAGACCAGTGCAGGGAAAGGGGGAAGATATAAGCAATAAAACAGGACGGAGGTCAGAGGGGCTAGGCCCAGGGATCTCTGATGCCAAGGGAAGCGTGCTATGGGGCTGTGAGCCAGCGAGGTCGAGACAGGGCGGGGCCACCACAGGGATGGCAGCTCAGGAGGGAGATTCTGTGCCAAACGTGCTTCCTTTCAGGTGCAACCTGGCATCCACCTGCAGATGCCCAAAGAGCAAATTCAAAATGGTCCGGTCTGGGTAGCCCTTCATCCAGTCACATGAGAGAGCCCACATGAGCACTTCGGTTCCCTGAGAGAGGAAGTGTGAATGGAAATGGGAGATGTCAAGGAGATGCAGAGAGGAGACACATCAAGACATAATTTTATAACATCCTAGTATCTTGCTTTCCTAAAAGACCAGGTTGGAAATCCCTTGGCTGTGAAGGGATAGGGGAGTGAGAGAAAAAAGAGAAAGCATCACACAGACCCACAGGTTTAGAGCAAGCTCGTCTGGATTCAAGTCTCACTATCTCCATCCACTTGCTTTTATGTTTAAGCATATGTAATAATTGTTTTTATAGGTAAAAAATTGTCAAATATTGGTAATATAAAATGGTTCAGCCCTGGCTGGTGTGGCTCAGTGGATTGAACCCCGGCCTGCGAACCAGAGTTGCTGGCTGGATTCCCAGTCTAGGGTACATGCCTGGGTTGCAGTCCAGGCCTCCAGTAGGGGGCGCATGAGAGACAACCACGCATGGATGTTTCTTTCCTTCTCTTCCACCCTTCCCCCTTCTCTAAAATAAATGAAATCTTTAAAAAAAAGGCTTAGCCTAAGAGCTGTGTGACCACATGTAAGTTACTTAACCTTTTGTGCCTCAGTTTCCTCTTCTGCAGAATGGGGATAATCATATATCCACCTCACAGGGTTAATACGAAAATAAAAAGAGCTGACATTTGTAAAGTGTTTAAAAATAGGAAGTGCCTGACATGTTGTAAGAGCAATTGTTTGTACATGGAAATAAAGTAATGGGGGGATCAAGTATTTATTTTTTCCCTGACTTCCTCCTGCTCCCCATACAGCACTGAAGCTTGGCACAGAGTCACTGGCCCATGTGGGCCAAGTGAGCTCTGACTGAAACGACAGATGTACCAGCTGGGTGCCAGACTTGACAATGAGCCAGGACAGGGGCGGGCTCACAAAAACTGTACCAGCTGGCTGCTCCTCCTCTGCCACACGTCTGCAGGGTCTGGCCATGTCAGAGAGCCGGGTCACAGATGCCAACCGGCCCCTCGCTGCGCAGTCTCTGGGGAGGAGGGCGCCCTGGAGACCAGCGCAGCACAAGCAAAGCTGCCCCCGCTCACCCCGCGACCCTGTGCAGGCTCCGCTCCTCTGCGCAGCCGCGGACCCCCAGGGGAAACGGAGCTGCAAGTCCTACATCTGAGGGCTGGGACGGACTAAGGGAGATAATGGGGACGCAGCTCTGCAGCACGGCTACAGTCTGTAAGGTGCTGAATAAACTGCATTTATTTTTATGTTCTCCTTCCATTTTTCCATCTTCCTGCTAACATCTGGGCTCTTATATGTCTCCCTTCATTTTATTTTTCATCATGGTTTTCCTGGTGAAGTTAATGTATATTTATTGTTTTAAAAAGGGGGGTAAGAAAATTAAAATCACTCATAATCCCACTCTAAATAATAACTGATAATATTTTACTATTTTTCTGACATCACATGTAGGTATATACATACCTTTCCAAGTTTTTTTGAACAATATTGGTATCATTCTATAGGTGGTCTTTTATAATCTGCACTCTTCCATTTATAAAGCATTTTTTCAGGTTATTAAAAAATTCAGCAATGTATTTATGTAACATTCTACCACTTGGGTGGTTTATTTTCCCATTCTTCTATTACTGTATATTTAGGCTAGATTCAGTATTTTGATCCTGTAACTGCCATTGGGACGAGCATTCGTGTTCACAGACCCCTGCCTGCATCTCACTGTTTCTGGAGACAAGATACCCTAGGCGTCTGAACGGAGGGATGCATCAATATTTTCAAGAGTTTTGGTACATGTAGTCAAACTGCTTTCCAAAAGAAACACCAAAAGGACAAGTTACTCTTCATGGAAAAGGGTGACAGTCTGTCCTAAACCGTATCACCAGATCCTTCCCAGCACAAATTTGGGGCAAAACATGGCGTCTCCCAAGTGCTGACTACCTTCACGTTGTGCGCGTACCCTGCCCCTCTGGCCTGTTCACCCACATCTCGTCCGCCGTGACTTCCCTGACACAAGCATGTATATTTTGGCAGGGCTCCCACTTCCCCTGCCAAACTGGGCTGCCTGTCTAGATTATGTCCTCAAGTGACACCAGAAGAGAGGAAGTGAGATTGAGCAGCACTTCCTCTGTCCGAGAGTCACTGGGTGTGCCCGACACCGCGATGAGGACGGCCACCGTGCACAGCCACAGGCTTCACAGTCTGCTGAAGTGCAAAGCGGGGCTTCCCACCGGCCTCGCTCCAGATGACCCACCTACCTCTGCAGAGAGGCCACGCAGGAGGCCTGAGGGGGAAACGCTGACACTCACTGATCTTTCTTTTTCTTCAAATCCACTAATTTTTGTGAATTAAATACTGATGCTGAAATATCTTAGGGAGTGCAGCAAACACTGAAACAGATACTCATTTGCAAGACCAAACAAAGGCACTGGAATGTAACAGGTGTAACAACACTGACTACTGACAATGTCAATGTCAGCAACAGGAACTTTTTGGCTTAAATAAGATAGTCATCAGGTTTTTTCTTCGGGACAGGAACTCTGAAAAACATGTGCTGCGTAACTAACTGTTCTCAGCCAAGTCCTCTCTCACCACCGGACCCAGACTGAATAGCTGCTGGTGCACACTTACCATTTTCTTGTTGTCCTGCTTATTAATGCTGACCACAGACTCCTTGATTACAATATGAGTGATTTCAGGAAAGTAAGAAAAATTGTTCCACTCTTCCCGGATTTTATTTTTCTCCTCATCCTTCTTGTGTTTATTTTCCAGTTTTTTCCGTTTCAGTTTATTTTTTTCCTTTTCAACAGGAACAACCTGACAACGTGCAGAAAAGTGGCAAGGGTTGAATTGGCTTCCTCATTTTCGACTGGTAAGGTCGACTCTGGGAAACCACTGCAGAGCCGACACCCAAGGAGGAGAAACCAGTGTGCCTGGGTTCACAGGGGAATTGGGAGAGGTGCCACCGTGGGCTCAGGACCACAGGTTTGGGTGCTACCAAGGAATACTGGAGTCTCGCGCCTGGAGGAGACCGTAAGAACATGACGACCAGATACTTCACATAATCAGTGACGTACAAGGAAACTCACAGAGGCAAATAACTGCACACCAGACGTGCATCTACAATCACGTCCTCTTGCTTCTGGACCTGTGTGTTTCCACAAAGGAGAGAACATGCTCTTCCCATGTATGACTGGACAGAACGTGGGCTTTCTTGATTGCATAACAATATTCAAGTGAAAATTTTCAACAGAAGGTATAAATCCCATGCTTGAATAATCTAGGGGTCACTCAGGTCTGCACAAGTGTAAATATTTTGTGCAGCATGAGTTCTGCAGACTGGAGATCTGGGTTAGGGTCCCACCTCTGCAAGTTACTTAACTAGTCAGTTCACCTCTTTGCACCTCCATTTCCTCATCCATGAAGCAGAGATCTCACACCTTCACAATGTGCTTTGAGTATCAGCTAAGTTAATAACAGAGTACCTACTACATAGCAGGCACTCGGTTAAGTGTTAGGCATTGTTACTTAAGCAAGAGAATGAAACAAGAGAAAATGAATCTCACCTTCAACATTATTATTTACAATGATGATGATAGCAGCTATAATAATTAGGCTGAACACGCCAGGCTCTGTGCTAAATGACATTTAATTCTCTCAACAACCCTATCACGTACATACATTTTTCTGATAAATATGTGGCTAATATAGGTGAAATAAGCCTCCCAAGGCCAGGTAACTATGAATAGTGAAGCTAGGATTTCAACAGGTCTAATTTAGGTTTAAAACCCATTCTTTGAAACCACTCTGCTCTATTATCTCATTCAACAAACACTTCAAAAAGAAGCTTCAAATTAAAAAATCAATTATCCTATTTCATGGGAGCCGGAGGCCTAAGTTCAATTCTTGGTACAATCGCTTATCAGTTAGGGCCCCGCATGAGTTTCTCACCGACTCCGCGCCTCTGTGTGCTCGTCTATAAAACAGAGATAATGGCGGTGCTCCCCTCGAAGGGTTTTGTGTCTTGTTTTGTTTTGTTTTTAAGGAATAAATGAGTCAATACACGTAAAATGCTTTGAAAAGGACTTGGTATGGTGCGCACTCAGGAAATGTCTGCTGTAAACATAAACTCAAATGTTTAGCACGTGGACGCAGTAAAAGACGAACTCTACGTGACTCCCGCCCGACAGACTCGGCCGACCAGGGTGATGGGCGCGCACGCCGAAGATCCCAGTGGGACACACGGAACACACCACGCGGCACAGGGTGCTCTGTCTGAACCAGCCGCCCATCACCACTTACGTTTGGTTTCTGCCTCCACTGGATTCCGAGATTTCCAGTCACCATCACTTCATAGAGAACATTCCCACTGTCGTTCGGATGAAACCAATTCATCTCATTTTCTGATGAAATCAGTAACATGGAAGTCTCGAATATTTCAGCACCATAGTGTTTTGTCAAAGTCTCCAAGGTAGCCAGGTATTTCACCTTCAGGTCATGGGTGGACACGCTGCTGTCACAGATGGTCTTGTTGTTAAACTCCTTCAGGAAATCCTTGAAAACATTATTTATCCGCATCCTGGTAAGAAGGTTCCTCTGTCTGATAGACTTATTCAATGTTTCTGGAATATATCGCTTGTAGCTAAAAGAAAATAGAAAAACGAATCTTTTTTTCACAAAGAGGTTAGCAGAGAACAGTTTAGAAACAAAGCTCAGGCTACGAATCTCCCTTCCATGTGCCACCAGGTGGGAAAGAAGGCTCAGTCAGACGGAGCGTGCGCTGAGGAGGATGATGTCAGGAGGGAGAGGTCAACGGGGACCGAAAGAGCACAGAGAAGCACGTGTTCCACAGATCGGACTGAGGTGGGAACTCCTGTGATGTCACCCAATTCTATGAATCGCAAAGGGAGGCAGCCAGACTGACTCACCTATGTTTCTGCTGGCTGGCGTCACTGCTCCTGTGAGTGTTGGTACTCACACAAACACACCGACACTGTGAGTCAGCGTCACTGCTCCTGTGAGTGTCGGCACTCACACAAACACACTGACACTGTGAGTCAGCGTCACTGCTCCTGTGAGTGTCGGCACTCACACAAACGCACTGACACTGTGAGTCAGCGTCAGTTTGCAAGGGTCTCAAGGGTGTCAAGAGTGATTATAGGTGTGCTGTTCTACTTGCATGTCTGTTTATAATTTTTCTATAAAGATCGCATATTGTTTTTATTAGATATGGGCAAAAGACATAAAAGCTAATTAAAAACAAAAGACTCAGTATCTGCTTTGTGAAATGTCCCAATCAACAACCTGAAGAATTATTATCCATCGGGGGGCTTACGGGGAAAGTACCTATGATTAATAGAATCTCAAACTGCTAGAACAGAAGCCAGCTTTAAAGAGAGTAAGAAAACCCATGGAAGAAAGAACAACTCCACTGGGGCCAAGTGGGAAGACCGGTAGGCCTGTTACTCCCAAGCCCGAGACAGTACCCGATACCAGGTAATCCCTGAATGAACGGTTTCAAATCAGAGGAAATTCTGATGTTGGGAATTTATCCCCAACAAATATATATATACATTTTTTAGGTTAATGCAATGGAGGGGAAGATCAGGGGAGAGTTGCTAGCCTTTTGCAAAAATAAAGAGGAGGTGCCCAGAGCCAAAGCCACAGAAGAAAAAAAGAAAGTAGCAATACGGCACGTATCTAATCAGTCCCTGCGTTACTGAGGAGCAGCCCGTGACCTGCTCCAGACTCTGGTCAAGGGCAGAGGAGATACAAACAGATACAAGACGTAACCTTATGAGAAGATACATGCCACCTATCACAAATATTATAGCTATATGTAATTTCCTCTTCAAAACAAGACAGTCTTCATTTATGACAATCATCAACAGTTCACTGAAAAAAGACTGTTTCATAGGTGCATGGAAATTACAGACTGAATGTTTCTTCACAAAGATTTGATCACAATGGATATTTTAAGTAAAAATAATTTCCTTAAGATAACAGCTGATTATCCTTCCTACCAACATTAACAGTTCTCTAGTGAGCTCCAGTTCAGGCCAGGGGTGGCAGCAGCTGCCTGCAGAGCTATACTGAGAAGGATTTTACGATGGGCCCAGCACAGAAAGTGCAGTGACAGATGGATGCATACCACGGGCAGAGAGGGAAGGGGAAGGCATGGGGGCCAGTAATCTGATTGGCCTCCCCAGCCAAGAACATTCACCCTAGTACGAACTTCTGAGGTCATCAGCCAACATTTAAAATCAGGACACAATCATAATTGTGCTACCTTTTATAGATATTCTAAAAAAATTTCTACTCTGCAGAGAGGAAGGGTCAGCCAAGAGCTGGCAGTGATTAAACTAAGATGAGCGAGAACCTATAAAAATAACACCATCCCTACAATCAATTCTGCGGGCGGAATAAAGGCTCACCTGATGTCCTTGGGGAGCTCCGGCAGCTGCACCTTCTTCACCAGGGCGTGGTGGGAGATGGCCAGGACGGCCATGCCCAGGCACTCGTTCTCGATGTCGTGCCCGTCCTGCTCAGTCTTCGGGTCTCGAACGGGGGCCAGGCATCTGACCAAATCGTGCTGTCCCTTTGGAGCAGAGGTGAGAAGAAATGAGCCACCGCTTAAGTTTCAAGAGTCCACCCATTTTCCGATTTTGAGAGGAAGTTCTCCACACAGGGAGGTGCCTGCTACCCAGAAAGGCAATACAGCAGAGAGACGAACGAGACCGACAGTTTCCCTGGCATCACAGCTCCTTCTCAAGAGCTGGGTATGGAGGGGCTCAAGGGATGTTCTCCCAGATCAATTCATCCATTTAACAAATACTGACTGAACACACGCTAGGTCCTGGTGAACAGTATGAACACATGAAGCCCCTCTGGGGGGCTCACCACATCAACGGTGAACGGTAGCGTGTCTAGGCTTGGGCTGCAGCAGGGCAGGGAAGGCGACAGCTGCCTGGGGTTGATCATTCACTGATCCCACGGGCGCGCGCCGAGACACCCCTGTCTAGGAACTGGGTGTACGGCGGGCTGAGCACCACTCCCCACCCCGATGCACATTCAGAGAAACAGGACGGAATCCACACTCTACAGTGCATCGCCACCCCCGGTCAGGTCCTCTGGACATCTCGTTTCCAGTGGTGAAATGTATCACCAAAATACACCCCTCACTGCGGGGAGGTGCCCAGTATTCCAAAAGCCGATGAGAGTTTCAAAAACAAAAAATAAAACCAAAGAGCAGTACCTACCACCTGTCTTGCATGGGGCAATGAAGGCAATGTCAATGCTAGCTCCCTCAGTGCTGGACCCATGCTGGGCTCCTTTCACTTACTGGTTCATTTAAACTTCACAACAGCCCTGTGAGGCAGATGCTAACTAACATCAGCATCTCCACCTAACAAATAAGGAAACTAAGGCACCGAAGGTTAAGTAACTTCATTCATTCACTTGGTCATTACTGAATACTGAGAACCAATTATAGTTCAGATGTTATCTTAGGTATAGGGATGTAGCAGCAAGCCAAACGATATCGCTGGCCTCATGGAGATTCCGTTCTAAGCAGAAACAAGAAACAAAGGGAAACACGGAACATCAGGTAGTTATGAAAAACGAAGCCAAGTAAAATGAGAGCACGGCACGGGGGCCAGGCCCCCGTGAGTGGTGCGGCAGACACTCAGACTCAGACCGGACCCCGCGCCACAGCCACACCCAGTCTTTACCACTGGCACGCACAGCGCTCTGAGGACCCGGACGCTTCAGCCTGCCTCTGGCTCGAGCAGCGGCAGACATAACGTCCGGGGGTGGAGATCCTGCCTCAGTAAGCCACTCGCTTTCCCTGAAGGGACTTGACTTTAGTGGGTTTGGATGGAGGGTTCTCAGCACTGCAGTTCCCCTTCTTTCCAAGATAGGACTTCTTCTCTCTCAGGTAAGAGGAGGACACTGACCACTCCGTCCACCACTGAGGACCAACAACAACCACCTCTGTCAGCAACGTGTGAAGAGGGGAACAAGAGCCGAAGCGAATTCGTCTGGCTGTGATTTCTCTGTGAACACCACTGTAAACCTCAAGTAACTCATTCTAGAATCTGACCTAAAGGTAACACCTGACCTATAATTGGTTCTCAGTGTTCAGTAATCACTTGCAAGACTTTACTCCTAACGTATGCCACACCTTCCTTTACATTTCTTCTCCCCACCAAGGGAAAAGTATCAATCTCAGGTACGAATATATACAACTGGGAGGCTGAATTCAAAAGACCAATCTGAAAATGGTCAGTCCATTTTTTCAGCAGTTTTGCCTGGGGCTGTGCATTTGTCTGTTGCACGCATGGGGTGGGGAGCTGAAGCCGTGCAATGGGACGTCACTGTGACACACTATCGCGTGTGCAAAAGTAGGTCCTAAGGAAGTACCAACACACGACACGTAAGCATGTATGTATGAGCGTGCTCAGACAGCCTCTACCAGTGACAGCACAGCGGGGAAAACGTGGGAAAAACTGAAATGTCCAGGAACCAGACAACAGTTAAGTAAATGCTGGTTCTCCTATGGATTCCCCCTCATCATACTCAACTTCCTACCCCAAATCTCCACCTGTGTGCGTCACAGGCATCTCCAAAAGGAGACACCTAATTCCCACCCCTTCTCCAGCCTGTTCCTCTCAGCCTTCCCAGTATCCATCAAACAGCCCAAAACAGAAATCTCAAATCATCTTTGATTCTGCCAATTCCCTCCCCTTCCACATCTAACCCATCAGTAAAACACAGTAATTTTACCTCCAAAAGCAAGTAAAGATCGATCCATTTTTCTGCAACGCTACTGTTACTGCACTAAAGCCAAACCAGCCTTTTCTCCCACCTGGACCGATTACGGCACCTTCCCAGCTGGAGCGTACTCCTGGCTGCAGCACAGCCCACCCCATGCATCAAGAGGAATCACCCTCGCCTTCAAATGTAAATGAAATCAAACCCTCCAAACAGCTTTCGCTGCACTAAGGGTGGGTGAAAACATGGCCCCTTGCCAGCTCATAGGAGGTTCTGTGCCATCGGCCCCGGTCTGCCTCGCCTGTCTCATTCCCATCACCCTCCTGACTGTGCTCTCAGGGTTCACCCACCTCAGCGCCTTCCCACACCCTGTCCCCTCTACACCAGGTGCTTCCAACAGGGGACACTTTGCCTGAGGGCACATCTGGCAATGTCTGGAGACATGTCTGGTTGTCAAGCCCGGGAGGACGGGGCTGCGGGCATCTCCTAAGTGGAGGCCCAGAGTGCGCGCGTACACCCTAAGTGAGCGCGGTCCCTCGCGGTGAAAAACCGCCCAGCCCAAAGGTCAGCAGTGCTGCTGTTACAAAGCTCTGCGCCACCCAGAAGAAATTCTTTCCCTGTTCCCCCCTCAGAATTGCTGACTCTTTTTATTCAAGATTTAGAGAGGCCTTTTCTGGTCAAACAATTTTAAGTTAGGTCTCCCCAGGCACACCCCTCCCCATACTGTCTGTCACGAACCTCCTCTCCTCTGCAGCATTTCTCACAGCGTCCTGCGTATACCTGTGTATTCTTACTTGCTGGCCGGTTTTGTTTGCCTGCTCTGACTGTGCGTCTGATGCGCGCAGTGACCACGTCTGTCCTGTTCCTTGTTCACAGTATCTGCAGTGCCTCAGCAAAGAGTGCACGGGCGCTCGGGAAGTGTTTGTTGAATAGGCAGATTAGTACGAAGTCATTAAAATAACAAAGACCTATATTTTAAATTGGCATTTGCAGGACCACCGAAAGGATGAATAAAAAAGCAATTTATAAAATGATATGAACAATAAGATGTTTTCAAAAACTACAGAGTGTAGTTTCACAATACGTATCTGTATGGTGAAATCAGAAAACATATAAACAAAACTGTTGTGTGTGCGTGCACTATCTCAGAGTAATGTGATTTAGCTGACTCTAATGGCTTTTCTGGCTTTTTTGTAGCTCCTAATTTTTCTACCAGCACTGTGACTCAGAGTGGCCACACCTTCGTTGGCCCCACTGAACTACACCTTCCCTGCTTACAGCTCCCCCCTGCTCTCTCCATGGAAGGCTGAAGATGAGAAGTAAAATGGCAGGAGGTGAAGGGGAAAAGAAAGGAATGCAAAGTGAAGCCTGGATAACCCACAAGTGGGATAAACAGTCCCCTGGAACAGCCTTCCCCATCCTCACCTGGCGCAAGTCCATGGGTGGCAAGAACTGCCCACAAAAGAGACCATAAAGCATCTCAGCTACCACCAAGTCCCGCTGCACCAGGAAATCTGAACCCTACAATGCCTCATCCATCCCACGAACCCCAGGACCTCCTGGCTCCAGACTTCTTACCTGAGCAAACAGATATTCCAGAGAGCTGGCGTCAAGGAGAGGGGTTGCATCAGGAACTTTTTTTTTCTCGTAGCCATTTTTCTGCTTCTTTGGAGAATGTCGCCAGACCGACTGCTCATTATCATTGGTCCCATGCCAGTTGGTAAAATAAAACCTGGAACCCAGGAAAGTATGTCAATTGTGAGAATGGTGACCCTCCAATGTGTGGGAGGAGTGTCCTGGTTCGACCTGGAGTTATCAGTCCAGAGGCTAACCTTCCCCAAGGGGCAAAGAGACAGATCTTTCGTCTGTAGTACTTCATTGCTTATGAGGTCCCTCTCTTCTCAGTCTTAGAACACTCAGTGAAAAGTGCCCTGCCGGAACCCCATCTATGACTCAGGGAGATAAAATGACTTCAAGATCACAGAGACAGCTCCTGAAACTTCTCACTGCGTCTTCCTAAATAGGAAACACTGCTGACTGAAGTAGATGCTAGCCCCCAGGAACTCCCTTTGCCTTTAATAACATCATCCTGCCTTGAATCCAAGACATTTTATTCACATTTTAACCTTTCTGAAATCTTTGAGGATTATTTTTTAAGTATATTAAAAAAATTGCCTCCAGAAAT
This sequence comes from Micronycteris hirsuta, assembly GCA_004026765.1. Classification (NCBI taxonomy): domain Eukaryota; kingdom Metazoa; phylum Chordata; class Mammalia; order Chiroptera; family Phyllostomidae; genus Micronycteris; species Micronycteris hirsuta. Next base: position 57,892 of record PVJI01007753.1, on the reverse strand, counting down.
CACCCCCCACCCTTAGTTCATGTTCATGGACCGTACATACAAGTTCTTTGGCTTCTCTATTTCCTATATTATTAACCTCCCCCTGTCTATTTTGTACCTTCCTATTATGCTTCTTAATCCCTGCACCTTTTCTCCCATTCTCCTCCTTCCTCCTCCTCCCAGCAAATAACCCTCCATGTGATCTCCATATCTATGATTCTGTTTCTGTTTGAGTAGTTTGCTTAGTTTGTTTTTTAGATTCAGTTGTTGATAGTTGCAAGTTTGTTGTCATTTTACTGTTCATAGTTTTGATCTTCTTTTTCTTAAACGAGTCCCTTTAACATTTCATATAAAAATGGTTTGGTGATGATGAACTCCTTTAGCTTTACCTTGTCTGGGAAGCACTTTATCTGCCCTTCCATTCTAAATGATAGCTTTACTGGATAGAGTAATCTTGGTTGTAGGTCCTTGCTTTTCATGACTCTGAATACTTACCAGTCCCTTCTTGCCTACAAGATTTCTTTTAAGAAATAAGCTGATAATCTTATGGGAACATCTTTGTTGGTAACTCTCTGCTTTTCTCTTGCTGCTTTTAAGATTCTCTCTTGATCTTTTTAACCTTTGGCATTTTAATATTGGTGTGGTCTTCTTTGGCTCTAACTTCTTTGGGACTCTCTGTGCTTCCTGGATTTGTAGGTCTATTTCCTTTGCCAAATTAGAGCTAAGTTTTCTTTCATTATTTTTTCAAGTAAGTTTTCAATTTCTTGCTCTTCCTCTTCTCTTTCTGGCAGTCCTATGATTTGGAGGTTGGCACTTTTGGAAATGTCCCAGAGTCGTCTTATTGCCTCCTTGTTTTTTTAAAATTCTTGTTTCTTCATTCTGTTCTGGTTGACTGTTTATTTCCTCCTTCTGTTCCAAACCACTGACTTGAACCCCGGTTTACTTTTCTCCACTGTTGGTTCCCTGTGGATTTTTGTTTGTTTCACTTAGTGTAGCCTTCATTTCTTCCCTTATGATTCTGCCATACTCAATGAGTTCTCTGAGTATCCTGATCACCCAGTGTTTTGAACTCTGCATCTGATAGGTTGGCTATCTCCGTTCTGCTTAGTTCTTTTTCTGGGGTTTTGTTTTGCTCTTTCATTTGGATCATATTTCTTTGTCTCCTCATGGCAGCCTCCCTGCATTTGTTTCTGTGTATTCAATAAAACTGCTTTGACTCCCTGTCTTGGTGCACCTCTTATGTTGTAGGAGTTGGAGCCTTAGGTATTCACCAGGGTGGGAAACCCACTTACTTCACTGCTTTGTGGCTCTATTGCTCTATTTGGGGCTGGAGGGCTCAGAGAGGGGACAATGCCACTGCCTGGTTCTGGAGGCTTGTCTGGCACTCACTCCATTTCCAGTCACTTTACCCACTTCCCATACGCCACTGACACCCTTCTGGCTGTTGCCCTGGTGGTGATTCCCAGAGTGGGTGTGTTTGCGTACGTTCTAAGACCATGTGGAACCCTTTAAATGAACTCTCTTGAGAAACCAGCAATTTCTTCCACTGCCTCAACCACCACTGGTTTTCACAGCCAGAAGTAGTAAGGCTTTATCTTCTCGGTGCGGTGAAACCCTAGGTTGCGCAGTCTGGCCTGCAGCTGGGATTGCTCACCCCAAGGTGTCCCTCCATGTTTTACCCACCACACGTGAACGTGGGACTGCCCGTCCCGCCACCCCTGCTGCTGCTCCACGCCGCACCACGTCGTCTCCACCCCGATGCCCCATCTCTGCCCCTCCTACCCGTCTGGACAAATCAGGCTTCTTTAAATTCTTGGTTGTTGGACTTCTATACAGTTCAATTTTCTGGCAGTTCTGGGTTTTTTTTGTTTTGAGGTTAGTTGTGATCCTTCTTGTGGTTGGGCAAGGAAGCACAGCATGTCTACCTACTCCTCCATCCTGACTGGCACATTTCTGAAATCTATAGTTTCATCATACAGCCAAGATGCATGGTTAATATAGCAGTGTTTCTATTTCTCATATTGCTATTATTAAATTGATGGTTTATCTTGAAATAGAGTTTTAAAATAGGAGAAATAAGTGAACACTACTACAAGCACCAGCTTGTAATGTTGTAAATTAAATTAAAAAGCACTATATGCTACTTAACCCTTACAGCAACTATACAAAGTAGATTTCATTGTTTCTAATTTACAGATGAGGAAAACTGACGTTCCCAAAGACTCGGTGATCTCAGACTACAAGCCTGCTCACTTAACTGCCACTTTACTCTGCCACCTGTGAGAAAAACACAGGGAGTTCTGGAAGGCGTACAAGTGAGTGAGCTAGGCAGATCAAGGCCATCTCTAGGCTACAGACTCAGCTGGTGCCTGGGTCTCTCTCCCTTGACATGCTCATGAGAAACAGCCGTGGCAAGGAGAGATAACAAATAAAACTGCCTCCTCAGACAGAGCTGCCATTAACCCGAAACACCTGTCACTGTGCTGTATCTGCACAGCCTGGCATATGCCAGGCCCTGTGATGCAAAGGTTCTCAGGCCCAGGCCTGGCCCCTGGTGACGTTCCCTGCCTGTACTACAGCAATCAGTTGACTCCAACAGCAACAATAAAATAACATATAAGGGGGCACCTCTCACAAATAGGAGTACACTGTGACTTTCATGGACCCCACAGTTTTCCCTCCCTCCACAAAAAAATACTGAAGTTATTTTACACCTGTGTCAGTATAGAGATGAAATAATCCATTCTGGATTACAGTAACATTTTCCTGATTTTAAATGAAATTATAACACTTTTGTGGGCCCCTAATAATATCATGAGCCCTAGGCACTGTGCATAATAGATAACTTGTCCCTAGACATCATATAAGGTGCCAAAGGAATAAAATGGAACTCAGGGATCAGCTAGAAAAGCGCTTGGGAATCGCAGAGGTTCTCCACAGTATCTTAGCTGCTATTTCCTTTGGGAAGTCAGTAAGTTGTTACCATTCTAGAATGGCCTGGCTGTTTTTCTCAGTTGAAGCTGAATCAGATTTACTTTTTTTGATAGTCATCCTGTGGCTGGCTTTTTCTCTTCTTTCTGTACTCACCCAAGGCTTCACTTTATGATGAGAGAGATATGCCACGTGAGATTTCATGCCCCAGATTTAGGGAAACATTCACCCTACCCAGCAGAACCTTCTGACTATATTTGGATTTGTTTTTCAAAATGTAATCTTGCATTTTGTGGCCTGCGGGGCTGGCTATGTGATCTAGCATTTAAATGTGTACTTGCAGCTCCAGCAGGGACATGTCATTGAGTTCCAGTTCCTGCCCTCTGGGTCTCTCCACCTGGCTTGAAATCTGGAATGGTAAAATTGGGACTTGGAAGAGACCTGACTTGACCTAATTCAACTCTTCCAACTTTTTAGGGGGAAACGTGTCCATAAAAGAGAGGTGAGTTTCCCAAAAGTCATACAACTAGCATACCATCTTGTTAGCACAGAGCCCTCTTGGAGGCATTTGTTTATGTTGCTTGTGTGAATGTCTCACTATTAAAAGCTGTCTTTGCCTGCTCCCCAATCTGTGCCAGGAAGCGCACTGCCACTTCATTTTTGGCACCTTGACTTTGTACCTGATACTGTTCTTCAACAGGATATTGCTTTGTTACCACAGGCCCTTTGAACTTGGGGGAAAAAGATCCCACCCTAGGCTAAAATATGTGCATTACAACAATTACAGAAATTTTGAAACCTCATAATCTTACCACTAAAGAAGGTGTAATACGAAAATAAATGTTAGTGAATATTTCAGTGGACTCTCAGTTCTATTTTGGGTCATAATCTTGTACTTTAATTATAGTTTTCTGTTTTTTGATGATTTTGATAGTTACTGTTTTATAATATATCTTAATATAAGACAAGAATATTCTTTATTTCTTTTTAAGAAAATTTTTTTTTCTAAATGGATTTCTTTATCCATTAGTAAAGCTCTATAGAAATCTGAACTGCATTTGTTGTACAAAATATCTCTACATAAGCTTAGAATATGCAGTCATCTGTAATATAATTTTCTCAACAACTTGCAAGGAAGTCATGTCTCTGACAGGTCTGTCTCTCTCTTCTTCCTTCCTTCCTGCATTATTCCTTCATGTCATTCTGAAAAGGAATCTAGGAGCTATCATACTACATTTATTTATGTTATTCTTTATTTTTTCCCATTAGCATATGTTAGGAATTAGTATTTGGCCCAAGTTTGGTGACCACCTTCATAGTTAATTTTCAAAAGGGTGTAGAATTTCTGTCTTCAGTGTAATTCTAGTTTTGTCTTATTAGGACAAAATTAGGAGATGTTGATTTTGGCTGTCACTGCTTTAACTTTTTTTTCGGTTTGTTTGGTATTTTTGGTTTTGTCACCTGATTACACAGAAAGCTGTCGGCCTTTGACTGTAGGCAGTTTCTAGAGACCCAGCCTGGTATCAGGCTCCCTCTGGCCTCGAGCGAAGTGGAGGAGCTGCACGTTATCTTTGATCTCATTGTCCGTACACTCTCTGAACATCTTGCCAAAAGACTTCCAAGCCAAAGCTGCTCCTACAGGGCCCAGGCAGCAGCCTTGAAGAATGCCCTTGTTTAGACAGACTGAAGACTGCATTCTGTGCAGAGGGAGGGTGTTGGGCCCCTGGCTCTACCAGGTACAAGGACTGCGTCCCACAGAGACTCAGTGGCATGTAGAAGAAGAGGATCATGGCTTGGACTGGTTCAGGGAAAATCTGTCTTCACTGCTTCTCTTCCAAGTAATTTCTCTGTGCTTGAAATCCTTTTTTCCTTTGTGTTAGGTACTTGGACATAATTGTTCAAGTACAGTTTGTACGTATTGTACATAACTCTCATTCTCCCGTCACTACCTTCGTGCGCTATCAAATAGAATTTACCTGTCCTGCCTGCCAATCTGTCAGAGCCCTGCTTTGAACTTTTGTACAATGGAGTGCCAGGCACACAGCATGCAAAAGCTCTTAGCTACTATCTTCATCATCCTGTTTAGACCTTCGTACCTACTGCTTTCTGTGCAGAACTTCTAGTAGATCTGTAGGTATGGTATGAACGACCAGAACACTCCATTTTGGATGTTCCTCAGCAGTCAAAGGAGCTGGCCATGTGTTTGGTCCAGTTTTTGCCTGCTCCAGTGTCAGAATTTCCTGTGTCCACTCAGTGGGTGGAGCTGGTTCACCTCTTACTTTCTGCCTGCCCTGGAGAAGAGATCCCAGCTGAGTCCTCTGAGCCTGTGCTCTGCTCTGCCCTTGAAAAGCGGGCTCCTTGGCCAGGGGAACCATGATTGCCAGTCTCTTCATCACTGATAGGCTCAGGCTTCTGTTGTAAGTGCCTGGCCCTGTGCCTTGTAGGTGGGTTAGGGACAACCTCGCAGCTGTGGGTTATACAGCATGTGGGCTCTATGGATATGTGGTATTTTGTATGTGCAAGAAAGAGACGCCAAAGCCCACAGTCACTTTAAAAAGTTCTATGTGTAGAATCACTAGATGTTGAAAAATGTTGATTTTATTTTTTTAATCCTCACCCGAAGATATGTTTATTGATTTTAGAGAGAAAGGAATGGAGGGAGGGAGAGAAACATCTGTCAATTGCCTCCGATACAAGCCCTGACCAGGGATCGAACCCACAACGTAGGTATGTACCCTGACTAGGGATCAATCATGCAGCCTCTTGGTGCACCTGAGCTAATCTACTGATTTAATAGCATCTATGTTAGTTAAGATCCTTTTCAACAAGTATCCACCCCATTTATAAGCTCCTTTGCTAAATACACAGGTTAACTTGGGCTTAACTACTATCTAACAACCATACTCTCGATTCTAGGTAGAGAACAAATATGCTTCTAAACTCAAGAGACTCCTGCTATGAGTTACTGTCTATGCCCCCTTGGGAGACTATGTGATGATTAACAAGGTCTACAATATGGGAGAAAAGGCAAGTACCCATCAGAAGAAAACTTACAGCCCACTAGACAAAAATCCCCAGAAAGCAGATCCAAACATCTACCCCCCGAGAGCAAGGCCAACCCAGAATTTCCAGAATTCCACTTCAAGCAGCGTTTCTCAAGCTCTTTAGCTACAACTTTTATTAAGAAATATATTTTATCCTATGATGCTTAGTACATACATATGTATTATATATTTCAAACAAAGGTTTTTAAAAACAACATTCTTAGGATATTCTTAGGATATGTATATGATCTATTCTTGCTGATATGATCTATTCTTGCCTATTTCTTTAAAAAAAATTCTGGTCACAACTCACTAAATTAAATTCATAACAATGACTCGCCATTTGAAAAACTCTGCTACACGATACTAACTCTATTCGAACTATCCTCTGCATCATAATGATTTCTAGACTGTGGCAGAGGAAGGTGATCAAATTATCATGAATTGTATTCCAAATACTGAAGAAGCTGTTTCTCATACCAAGCAAAAACACAAAGCTTACATATTACAAAAATGATTACAGGATTTCTTGGTGAGTGACTCAGGCTCCAGGCTAACTGCCGCCTTGCCCTGCAAGAGAAAGCCAGGCGGGCACACGCACCTCATCCGGTAATGGAGCCGGAGCGCTGTCTTGTCATCGACCGTGATGGTGTGATTTGGAGCATACCAGAGCTTGGTGTTCTCATCATACAGGGCAAAGAGGTTGTGGCACAGAGGAGAGATACCTGGGGAAAATTAAAGAACATATCAAAACACTGAAGACAGATACATTTAGCTATCTGTTTCCAACGCATGACATATGCAAAGATAGAAAGCTCTCTTATCCAAAAAGAATCTAGGTCATGTTCATATCCTCTTAGGGCAAGTAAGACTTCCAACCATGTTCAATCAAGCAGTTTTAATGATGATAATTAATAACCATGGCTCCTCAAGAATATGCACTATAGCTCCTGGCAAACCAGATTAAAAACATTTTAAAAGAGAGGTTTCGTGATATTTCTCACTACTGTGTCTACGACACCATCTTACCAAATCCTGCTTTCAAAAAGGCCATCTGACAGGTTCCCAGACCCCACATGATGCTCACCTCGCTCATCATAGTCAGAAACATGCTTGGAGTGAGAGAAGTCCCCAGTCTGTCTCCAACAGAAAATGTTTAAACGATTCTAACATACTGTGGTTATACATTAAACATGCAAAGTTGTTCCTGGCAGCAGCACATGAAATTACATGTTAGAATAAATAACCAAAGTGATTTTTGTCTGTGATTAAAATTTATTACCAACAAGGAGGTATGTGCTTAACAAAGGTGGTCCAATAAGCTCCTGTACTGCCCCATCCCACCCCCATCAACGGCTTCCCTCAGTACAAGAAGGACAGAAAAGATAAGGGAGACTATGAAACCAGAAGCACACCTTTTCATTCACTTCTGAGCCCCGTAATCTAAAAGCAGGTGAGGAAAGGAGGAAAATGATCGCAAATAATCAACAATGACTGATATTTTCATGTGCGACCAGACCTCAAACTGAGATACAGTAAATTTAACCAAAAATGAAGGAACTGGTTGTTGTTTCCCAAATCAGACATCTGAAGTGAGACAGACGATGATGGGGACTCTTGCCAGCCCTGCCTACCTAGGCAGGGACTCTCCAATGAACACGCTGAGTTAAGAGGTTGAAACCAAGGGGGGTGGGACCAGGGGAGGGGGGTGGGGCTGGCTGGGGTTGGGAGGAGTGGCAGGGGAAAATGCAGACAACTGCACTTGAACAACAATGACAAAAAGAAGTTACAACCACATTGTATCTCAGTATCTCTGCTGAACACCTCACCTCCATTCCTGCCTCTCAAGTTATCCGGGAGTTACCCCTGCAGAAGCTACTCTCCTCTGTGACAGAGCAGACGGAGCTAAGCTGCAAAGAGCATTCTCTCTCAGGAACAAGGGCAAATGGCTTTTGGATCCAGTACTATTGGGACTACGTTTTAGGCATACTATAGTTAACTGGCCTGGAAGCGTAGCCTTTCTTTATACATATCCATATTTGAAGCATAATTTATTTATAATCATGGAGCTGTCTGTGATTCTATCACAGGTCTGATTCTAATACTATTAGTATTTGTAAATACGAATATCAAATAGATGTTTTTATATAAAAGTATGGAATAATAACAGCATTACTAACATTTGGCTAAGTGTCAGGCATCAGACTAACACACTCTACATTTATTATCTTTAAATCCTCCTAACACCTAATTAGGTATTTCTGCCATTTTTAGGTATTTTCTGCCATTTTACAAGTTAAAAAACTGTTGCCCTTTGAGATTTAGTCTGACTTGGGGTTACTCATCTAGTAGAATGCAAAGCTGGGGATTCAAACCAAAACAGAACTATTGAGGAGGTGGAAATAATGAGAGCTAAAAATACAAAAATTTGTCATATAATAGTGAAAAACATGGAAGAAAACAATACTGCCCCCAAACATCACTTACTAATGATAAGGAGAGCTACACGAACATGTTATATCCTGTATTCAGACATTTTAAAAAGTAATAAATTTTCATAACATTCTCCTGACTCAGTCTGAACAGAGACCACCCATTCTCCACAGACTGGACTGAGGACGTGACGTCGCAGCCTGACAGCCCTGAGCCCAGAGCTCTGGGAGCCCCAGGGGCTGTGGCCGTCCTGGGACTCAGGCTCGCTCCTCTCCTCCAGCAGCAGCTCCCGCTCGCTCTCTGCAGCCCCACGATTCTGCACAAATGTTCCCTGCTCACACACCGAGGTTTGTACCTGCTATGCTGATGGCAAGGAGCTGGGCAAAGATGACAAACACTACAAACCAAATCTCAACGGAAAAGAGAAAAAACACACTGCCTTAAAAAGTATTTTAGAAGCACCGATTCACATCTAGGTGCTTTTCTAATTCCGACTATTTTCAAAACTGTTGTCTAAAGCCAGTTCCTTACACACTTGGCTATCAAGTCAAAATAAGTTCAGATTATTAATGCATTTCTTCCTTGTAATCTATTCAGCTCAATCAGTTTTACAGTGTTATGTTTAGTAAGAGTCTACTATACTTTTTCCCCCCTACAGTAACCTCTTTTTTTAAAATTAGAACTCTGTTATTTAAGGCATTTTGGCAGAAAGATATATATCAGGAAAAAAATGGGTCTTCTAGACAAACTGTATCACAAACAAGGAGGATGAGTCTGGCAATAATCGCACCGTCCCACAGAGCTGTTCTGAGGGCTAAAGATGATACAACCAACACACGGAGCAGCCTGTCTGTCATCACAGTGACTTCATCACCACAAAATGAGTCAATATTTTTAAAAACAGCTTTATTGAGATGTAGTTCACATACCACAAAGTCTACCTGTTTTAAGGGTATAATTCAGTGAATTTTCATATTTACAGAGTTGTACAACCATCAACTGTAGGATCTGAGTGGACTGGATCTTTAAGTTTCTATGACTTAAATTTTTCATTTAAAAGGAGGTAGCCAAAAACTTCCAATGACCCCAAGTTTAAAGGATAATGAAAAGGGCTTTATTTTCTTACTCAGTTTGTTTTCTACCTGCTGAAGGCACAGGCTAAGTTTAGTAAGACGAGCCACACTTTAAAAAAAAGGGCTGCGTTGTTCACAGCCTCGCTGTCCTTTTCACAGTTTGGTGATCTGACCAAGCCACGGAGTGACACTCAGTTTCTCACTTCACCTCGGCATCACACGGGCAGGGACTGGGGGAGGAGGCAAGTCACAGCAGAAAGAGGAATCACACTTTTCAGAAGTTCTGAACAATTATTATGGTATTGGGAGATGCCACTTACTGAGCCTGCAACTTTGTGGTAGGTGCCCAGATATGGGGGAAATAAAAACTAAGCCTCCACAGAAGGCAAGCATAACTCCTTGGTATCCAACAGCTCATCGGTGACAGCAGGAATAAACAAACCACTGTGCAATGAAGAAAGTGAAAAGTGAAGCTCTCAGAATTCAAATCACTGACCTAAGGTCAAATGCAAGTGATTGGCAGAGGCAGGACAGATCCCCTGACTCCCAGAGCCCACACCTCTCTCCACTCAGCAGAACCACCAGGGGCAGAGATACGGGACCTGCTTCTAGGATGGGATGCCCCCGAAACCCGCCCTGGCCCAGGGCAGCTGCCGATACTCACAGCATTCCTGTGCCGCCCTGATGCACAGCTCCTCTGCCGTGTACTCCCCGCTGCCCAGCCGGAGGGGCTCCCTGTCCGACAGGTAGAAAAGCACTTCCACCCCTGGCTCTGGGGCCTCCTGATTCACCTCGGTCTTCTTAGAGCTCCGCATTTTAGCACAGAAAGCCATGGCATTGCAGTCCTCTTTTATATTTAGATACTGTAAGGAAAACAAGACTGTGGTCACCCTATGTGCTAAAGTTTCCAGTATCTGTTATGAAGGTAAACAAACAAATATGTGGTGTTGGGTAAGTACCTCTCCCTGCCCCTTCCCTTCCTGAAAATCAAATGCATCAGAGCTTATGACAGGTGAAACTATGGAAAATAATCAATTATACATTCTAATAAATTAACTGTGGTCTGACCATGTTCTCAAAAATCAGAATAATTTTAGACATGGCTTAAATTTATTTTCTCTGTTTTGTACACAAGTTGTAGCTGAAAGATGTGGCTTCACTCTGCAACCACTGATGTTAACGATGCTCATATTGCTGCTAACTCTTCTGGAATCATTTCACTTTTGAATAGAGCTAGGACACGAATCACGCTGTCTTTTAATTTTACGTCTAAGCTTGATAAGGGCAGTAACCATGTCTTATCTATCTTCATGCCCCCAGAGCCCAGCCCAGGGCTGGCTCTGACACAGTGTCCACCAAATGACTAGTAACTCATGTCCATAAGCTACAGGGAAGAGTCATGAAAACGGATTAATGGAGCTGGGTTCCCAGCACCCTGTGGGAAGGCAGGAGCGTAGGCAGCGTGCTGTGGAAACAGAATGAGGGTAGGCAGCCTTGCTTTGAAAAGGTGAGAACAGGCTGTCCCTCTGGTGAGAAGCTTGCAAAAAAGTCATTTATGTGAGCTTCCTGAAGTAGACAGCAGCTAGGATCAAAGAGCCAATCTCAGCAACTTAGTCTCAGGCAAGGCCAGAAAGGAGAGGGGGACAAGGGCAAACCCTGCGTTTTCTCTCTTCCCCTCACCCCAACACCAACGGCCTACAAACTAACTTCCCTGACCCGAGGCCACAACTCTCCTCCCGCCTGCCAAGCCAGCCTTCACTTACCCCCCAAAGTAACGTCTCTGTAACACGTCAGATCCTCCAAAGGACCCCGCTAACCTACAGAACCACCTCAAACTCCTAACAGGGCCCTCCGTCACCCGGCCAGCTGGCCTCACTAGTGTCTGACTCTGTCCCTCCCAGCCTCTTACCGTATGCCTCACACCCACCAAGCTGCCATCTTCTTGTTACCTGGCCCCATCCCCATCCCTCCCCCAATGCTGTTTTTCTCACCTGCCTTTGTTTATGCTGATTCCTCCACCTCATCCCTTTCGAGGCAAACTTCAATTTTCTTTAGAACTCAGCTCAGACTTTACCTCCTTCAGGAAACCTCCCATTCCTTAAGTCAGATGCTCTCTCCCAAACTCACCACGAGGCACTGATGACACTGAATTACAACCGCCTTAGTCATCTGTCTGTCCTCACATGTGCTGGAGTTCCCTAAGGACCTGTGTCATTCATCTTGGTTTCCCAGGTACCTAGCGCAGAGACTTACATGCTTGCAGAATGACCCATGGAAGCTCCTCAAAACAAGCCAAGTCATACAGGGTGCAGCAGTCACAGTTCTCTCCACCAAATTCATGTGCTGGGTCTATTAGCAGCCCTGGTGAGCTAAGGGAGTTATAGGAGGGGCATAACCTAGGTACGCATGCCTCAATGCTACAAACTGAGGGACATGCAATTTTACTTGTTTAATCTCTAGAATGAATCTGAAAACCAGAATCTTCCAGAAACCAGGCAGAAAGACTAAGCTCTTTGACTAACTTACTTTGAGGCTCAGGTCAAGTGTTAAGCGAAGTTCTAAAGCTCAACACTAAGTCCCCCAATTCACCCCACGATGAAAAACAGAGATAGAAAACAAAGGAGCTAAAGTCTGCTTCATAATGTGAGACAAACTTTTGTCCTTGAGATTCTCTACAGACATGGCAGGGGAAGAATACAAAGACAGTGTTAATACACTTTCACCCTTAGGGGATAATCAGGCAGGTATACATAATTATACAAATACAAGATGTGGCACCGTTTGAAATGGGAAAAAACATACAACTGACAATGTCCAACAGGGGAGGACTCACTAAACAAAGTAAGTAATAGCAACAGGAACGCCAGGCAGCTAGTAAAAAAAATACTGACATAAAGCTATATGAACCAACATTGAAAGGTGTGTATGACATACTACAAAGTGAAAAAAGCACAACACATGTATTATCATCCTTTTAGTTACACATACCCACAATCTGCAAAAACATACAATAAATAAACAGCAGTGAATGTCTAGGAGGGATTACAAGGGAACTTGTACGGGGTACATCCTACACTCTTGTACTCAGGATTTTTTTTTAAGCAGTGCATTAGACATTTGCGATGAACAAAAATTAAAATACCGGTATTTCAGAACTAAAGGATATAGTACAGGTAGCCCTACAAGTTCAAGATCAGTTTCATTATTTTTATGATCTATTTTCCTTTTTTGTCTTTAATATGCAAATGTACATACCTGCATTTATTCGGCTGTCCAATATCCCCAAAAGCAGACTGGATTTTCTTCTCTACTTTCCAAAGCCCGTTCAGAGCTGAGCTAAAGACAAAGATAAATCAATAAATCAGCTGCAGAGGTAATTGCATCTGAAAATAAGAGGACACTTTCATTAGGGAAGCAGCCCAAACCATAAGCGGGAAGGAAGAAGCATTTGGGAGGAAAAGGAAAATAAATCCTTGATGAGGACACTGAGAGGACAGAGAGGTGCCACAGGGCATAAACATCAAGAAGATATTATTTTCATGGCTTCAAGCAAGGAATGGGGGCTTTTGCTTCCTGGAATACAGTGCCCTGCCCAGGGTAAGTGAGGACTGTGCACCTTTTCCATCAACAGCCTCTCTCCTGAGACTTGGAAAACAGTTTAGGAAGCCCAAAGATGTGCGCTTTTATTTCTTATTTCCATTTCCTTTAGAATTACCCTCCTCTCAAAGTGGTCTGTCCTTGGCCTCCTTTTAATGGTGAAATGGTATGATGAAAGGGGGAGGGCCCTGGAATAAATCTGACAAATGATACTTTAAGTTCACCAAATATTTTTTGAGCCATTCTTATTTGAAAACTTAGGGAGCACATAAAGTCCCCTCCCAACTCCCCAACCTCTCCTCAAAGCCTGCTAGAGAAGAATGCCAGCTTGGGTCTGCAGAAGTAAAGTACCTGGTCCCATCCTCACAACCACAACTCACCCCCACACCCCCCATCCCCCCACAACGCAGAGCTCTTTGCTTTAACAACTTTCCTTGGTGTTCCTCACAAATTCTTTTTAATAGTAGAATCAAATTCTTTTTGCAAATAAGGAGCAACCACCCTTAGTGAATTCAAAGTGGTTTCCAAGTTAATACAGGTTATTGTCTCAGTTTTCTGTATGTCATTCAACACTTTTTATCAGAACCCAGCTTTGGGAACAGCACAGTGCCAGGCATAATGCGGCAGAAGTGGAGAGGGACCAGAGAGGGTGACTTGAGGATGGGTTACCTCTGAGGCTGCAAGGCCACAGGACCTTACAATCCAAGTGGGAAATGGCACAGAGGAGAATATTAAATCAATCTAGAATCAACAGAGTATCACAATGTCATCTTCTGTGCCTCTAGCTAACTCTGGTGACAAACACTAACGAGAGCTAATTTCGTAAGGCTTTCTGCTGTAGCTGTAGATAGAAGGCCAGGCAGGGGATACAAGTATGAATTTTGATGGGACAACTTTGATTTGGCTATTTTGACATGGACAATTTTAACAAGAATCAAAGAGCAAATTGTTAGATGTTCAGCTTTTAGAATATAATCAACTATTTCAATTATGTGAAGAGATACCCTGCCCTGCATCAAAACAGCAGCCTGATATTAGCTGCATGCTAGAACTGTGCTTTGGCTCAGAAGCAGAGTTTCAAATGTCACATCTGGAGATTTATTCAGCAGTATTTCTGAGCAGTTCTAAGAGCCAACAACTGAGCTGTATCACAAGGCTGCAATGAAGAACAAGAGGAATATGGTCCCTGATCACATGGAGCGTACAGCAGTGGTCCCCAACCATTTTGGCACCACGACCCAGTGTGTGGAAGACAATTTTTCCATGGACTGAGGTGTGCAGGATGGTTTCGGGATGATTCAAGCACGTTACATTCAAGCTCACCTCCTGCTGTGCTGCCTGGTTCGTAACAGGCCCAGACCGGTACCGGTCCTCAGACCAAAGGTTGAGGACTCTTGGTCTACGGAGCCAATGGCATCAAACAAATATGCACAGAAATGGGTAATTATAAAGAGTTTAAAATGCCCTGAAGAAAAAAAAAGAGAGCTCATATAAGAGGAATGTGATTGCGCAAGGGGCTCAAGAGGGAAGCACTACTGACCTAAGATGTAACAGCTATCTGGAGAGGTGGGGGATTAGCACATGCAAAGGCCCTGCAGACAGAAGGAACTAGTCTGGCCTCTCCAGCTGCATAAATAAGAAAGTCCCTCCCATACTCGTTTTTACAGCACTAGCTGATTTATCAGCAGTACTTGTCAACAGCATGTTTGGGGCCTTTCTACCCCAGGTTTCCTGCGGCACGCCATTATAGTCTATTGCCTAGGAGGAATGGAAACCAACCAGATGAGCTCCGTGCACAGCATTAAGAAGCCCGCCTCAAACCAGGAAAGGGACGCATACTTGGAGCCTTTTAGAGCAGAAAGAGACCTACAAATTCCACCAAGTCCAGGGTCTTTTCATAAGAGCTACAGCATAAATCATTTTAGAACTCATGAAGGATTTTAGTATGCATGATCAGATCATGTGTAACTTGAACTTAGGAGTTGTGGGGTTGTTCTAGGCCTCTTGTAAGATTTGAGGAACAGACTAAAATCACTAAGATTCTTCTAGAACTGGAATTCTACAAAAACCTGTAATTAAGCAGAGTTTGGTTTTTCCACTGCAAGCAACATTGTATTGAAATCACATTGTACCTAATTTCCAAACTGATCTCCAGTATTACTGCACAGGATGAAAAAACCGTATCAATTTGCGATGCTTAGCCTAGAGATTAAACTCTTTGAGAAAACAAGATCAGCAACAGAATTTCTAGACAATATGCATTTGCTATGATGTTTTATATGCTGATTCAATAACAACAAATTCCCCACTCTCAGAAAACTGACATTCTAATGATAAAGATTTTAAAAGCACTTAAAAGACATGCTGAGCATCATCCTAAGCACTTAAACGTAGGACTGCTGATCCAATTTACATGAAATGACAATTGTCCTCATTCAGGATGACAAGCAGTTTTTGGTGCTACAGCATTTGTGTAATGGCTTCATTCAAATAACAATTCTTTTCAAATAAACCAAACAGTATGTTCTAGTTACTTATTTTTACAACAAGTAGGAAAGGCGTAAGATCAGTTTATAAATACTTGGGATAATTCCAAGAAATAAGTTTAAGTTTCTTGGTACAAGATACAAAGAGAAAATCTTTAATGTTAGAAAAACTGGCCAGTTGGAATCACACAATGCCCTTTAAAAATAACACAATTCACTGGGTTCCATACCCAAGTCAAATGAAAACAATACAGCTCAGAAAATGGGAAGGATAAAAGTAATCAATGCTTTTTGATGATAGCAGTGAATTCTTCCACCCTAACTTATGTACTTAGAAATATCTTTCTTTCCATGGAAGTGGATTAATCTTATGGCTCAATCTTCTAAACGCTACTTTAAATGAAAAAAAAAAAAAAAATCAGGAAAGTTTTGTAGATTCTCAATTTTTTTTTTTAATTTGTAAAAGTCTTTGCAAGAGACAAGTACTTCTGATACTTTCTGAATGAGGAAAAAGTAACACAAACACAACATAATTCTGTGAGCCTGAACAAGGACTAACCTGCAATAGATGGGGTATCGCAACTGTTTTCCAAATTGCACAATCCCAAAAATCTATTTCTGAAGATACCAAAATGCTCTTATATTTTCAAGGACATCTTTTGAAATACTGGTATCTGAATAAGGAAGAACATACAGTTATATTTGGAACAGTGGAGAACAGAGACATAAAAACAGACCATGTTAACACGTTACGCACAGCGTCAGTCCATGGGGACGGACAGCAAACGATTCGGTGGGACCGGCAGTATCAAGGTTAAAAAATAAATGTTGTAATTTAATGAAGTTTTGTCCTGGCTGCCCACTGTGCGCCTGTTTACACTCTGCCTCAACACCCGTCAAGTGGCTGCCGGCCCCGCCTGAACGGAAAGCCCAGCAACACCGGCTCCGTGCCTAACGCGTTAATATTCACAAATATGGTCATCAGAATATTGGTGCTTTTGGCCAAAGGCCACTGCTACATTTACATGATAAAAAATAGACTGGATAATGGTTAAAATCAATGACAATCAAAATAGAGTACTTTGGGTTATCTAATTGTTTTTACTAAAGAAACCATCACACCTCCAGTGAGTTACTTTATGTATATATTAAAGGAGTCAAAGCTTTTAATCTCTCAAAATACAAATAAAATGTTGATGAATTAAGGTATGAACACAGGGGAAAAAATGTTTTTAATGTAATTAGAAAATGTCCTGAAATCAGCTGCTTAATACATACCTTTAAAATTTTAAGATTAAAGATCTTAAACATTAAAAAAATATTTCAGCAGGCACTAGTCTTAAGGTCGGAAAGGAAACTTAAAGCAAAAATGCAGGCCTCTAAAGGGCAAGGATTTTAGTTTCTTTCGTTTAGCGCTTTACGCCAGCAAATATTAATTAGGGGATCAGTATGTAGTTAAATAGTTGTTAAATGAAAGATGAAGGTGACAAACTAAACAATATATGCAATAGAAAAGTCACCATCGTCCCGGGTGTGTAGGTCCTTAATGACTTGATACACAACTAGCAAGTGTGACCGTGAGCAAATCTCAATCTGTGAACCTCAGTTTCCCCATCCATTAACCTGAGAGGAAACATTCTGTCTAAAGGGCTGGGTAAGGATAAAAAAAATCTTCCAAAAAAATCTTCATGAAGCTTCTACAGTGCCTTTTTCAAATGAGGCCAGAGACGTGGCAGTGCTCCGAAAGGTGTTAAGTGCTGAAGCAATATAATGTAGGCATACGGCAGAACAAAGGTAGGCTGAGCTTGCTTAGAAAAACAGAAGAATAAACAGGGATTCTGAGCAAAAGCCTGGTCACAAATCAAAGTCCTGTTTCATAAATCTCGGATGACAGCAGAGCAAACTAGACGTGTGAGCTGGCAGCATCCTGACCTGGGTTTGAATTCTGCCTTCCCCACCTATTAGCTATTGTAATCTTAGGCAAGTTACTTAACATCCCTAAACCTCAATGTTCTCTTTAAGCTTTAAGTGGAGGGATAAAATAGTGTATATCTCACAGAGCTGTTAAGAGTTAAATGAGTTAATGCACATAAAGTGCCTAACACAGATTTTGGCCAGATTTTCTGTTAAAGTGATTACAGCTTGATAGAATGCCGGTTCAGTCAAGCAGAGGAAACTCCAGTATCTCCATCTCATGCATGGAACTAGGCCCTTGCACTTAATACTTATAAGAAACAGGAGAGGTTTTACACCAATCAAATGAAGTGTCAGAAGTCAAACATTGATTCCAAGGATTTGCTCCTTTCACAGGAGGGAAAAAAATGCTTCACAGGGAAAAAATTGCTTTAAGTTGCCCCCATCACCAACACCACTATCTTCTCTGGTTTTTTGATACTTTAGATGTCTTAACATCCACCTAGGAGACTGACCTTGTTCCAAGGCCCTTCCCTTCAGAGACGGTCATTTAAAAAATCAGCTGCGCTCCAGGCCTCCACTAACTAACTTTTTGCTCTGGCACCACTACTGCAGGTGTGCAGAGGAAAAGTCCTGGTGGGCCTGGCACCTGCCCCCCCACGGGGTCATGGATCCTCCTGGAGGCCTAAGACATGGACCAAGACAGGGAAAGCATCTTTGCATCTCTTTCAGTCTCATCACCAGGGCTTCATAGCCGCAGGAGCCTTGAACATGGCTTGTGACTGTTGCTCCCAGTGGCCCCCCTGCTTTGCCGAGACCCAGAACAACTGCTCCGACGGAAGCATCACAAGATACTGTGCAAAGCTGATGGACTCCGGCCAAAGGACCAGATAATATAAATACAAAACCTGCTATTTTATCCCGTCAGCAAGTCAGAATTATGGCTTTTCTATATGCCACTCCTGCCACACAAAATAACTCACAGCTATGGCGGCAATTCCAGGAATACCCCAGAACCGTAAGTGCTGCTTCATTTACAATAAACTTCCAGGGACACTCAAACAATCAATGCCAACTCGACGGGTCAGGGCTCTCCGCTCTGCTCCCAGTGAGCCTGTTTTCCCTGAGAGGGTTTCTGATCAAAGTAAATATAGTACTTTGCTTAAAGTCAATAAGTGTTTTCCTAAAAGCCACATTATATCAAGATGCTCTGCTACTTTTTTTCTTCTTTTACCACAAATACAACTATAAGGCTGTTGAAGAGCACAGAATACAGGGCCAAAAATATGGTATCAGGAGTGGACATGCCAAACACAGAGGGTGGGGAATGATGTCTTCACCTTATGTGTTTTCCAATCGGTCTTGTACCATCACAATAAAACCTTGTACTTTAGAGCTTGAAGTACAGATGGTTTTCACATCTATAACCACACTTGAATCTCACAGCCCCTTTCACAGATGAGAAGATTCAGCTTCACACTTTCCCACGGTCAAGCGGCCAGTGAGTGGCGAGGCTGGGCTCGAACGCATTGCTCGGCCTCCAGCTTTGCTGCCCTGTCGGGTTGCTGCGCTTCCTCAGACAAGTCACGGGGCTTGGGGTGAATCTGCAGAAGTGCCACAATTCAATCTGAGCCCACCGAAACCTTACAGTCTATTAACAGCTGGCCAGATAAACACACAACAGGGGAACTTCAAGAAAGCGGATGTGGAGGCGATGCAGACAGGCAGTGAGAACTACAGGGAGGGCTGTGATGTGATCGTGGAGAGTGGGGTCTGTTTCCAACTTGGAGGAATACAGAAGGTTTTAAAAGACAGAAAGGAAGGGTGCAATGATTCTGGAAAAGGGCCAGGAACAAGGAAAACAATGATGGACAGATGTGCAGGAAGAAGTAAGCAGACCGGGAGGAATCCTGCAGGACAAGGCAGATGGTGTGGAAAGTGAAGGGCGTCCGATGGGGGGCAGTGCCTGTGCACTGGCCTCCTCCTGCAGGCAATGAGAGAAACCGCCCATTCGTCAGAAAGGGGCCCCGGTTCCAGCCCAGTCCTGCCAGAACCTGCCTGACCTTGAGCAAGCCTCCAAAGCTCTCTGAGCTCGAACCCTGTGACATAAAAATGTATTTATGTGACCTCTCAAGGTTCTTATGAACAGAAGCAGTCAGAAACCTGGCAGCCACCCTAGCCTGGATTTGGATCCCAGCTGTTAAAAGTCTGTGTGACCTTAGGCAAGTTTTTCTACCTCTCTGAGTTTTGTTTCCTCTGTAAATGGAATTAATATTAAGTATCTACTTTACAGGGCTGCTGTGAAGATTCAATATTTCTCTAAATTTCTTTTTATAAAGTAAATTTTTGACTGGCCCATACTCAAAAAGCTGAGTTCATTAGGAAATCAGTTTTCTCTGAGTACATTCAAGGCTTTCAAAAAACTTTTCAATTTTAAAAAAACAGAATCAAAAACAAACCCTATCTTACAAATGTCTGAAACAATGCTATACTGCACCACACTAATGTCTCACTGATTTGTATTCCCACAATGCCGTGATGCTAAGACACAGACCCTCTTGCTGATATGCCCTATGACAAAGCCTGAAGGTACCTTAATTTAAAGGAACACCAGGAAACAACCCTGACTCTCTCCACACATCAATGACTTTTACTAATTTGTGTATCTACTCTATATTTACACACTGCCTCTCCCTGTCCTGTACTAAGCTCTTTTGGGGGCAGAAATCTATTGTGCACATTTCCTGTAATTTTTTAACCATTCAGGGTTCTTGGGTTCAAACAAGAGAAACCAGGTCCGTTTACCATAGGGTAAAAAAGGGAAAGATACAAAAACACAGAAACAGTCTGATAAGGACACCACTCTAGCATGGCCACCACCGGTCACCAGACATCACCACTGGACCCCTCTCTGCTGTTTCCACAAACGATCTCATCCCTATGTATATTTGTGCCATTCCCTTCAGTTTCAAAATCCTGAGGCCGAGAGATCCAAAAGGCTTAAGCTAGCTCACCCCTAGTCATGGGCGTGCACCTCCTTCAGCTTCCGTAGCAATAAAGACTATTCTGGAAATGAAGGGGATTCAGATGCTGGACAACCGCACAAATGGCCCAGTCCACTCTAACTGATACCCCAAAGGAACTCAGCCTCTGCCTCAAAATGTAAGTGAAGTTGGGGGAGAAAATAAGAGGAAATCTCAAAAAAAAAGAAAAAAAATGTTTCCCTACATACATCTTTACACCTCTCCTCAACCAGGAAACTGTAACCAGTTTTTATGTTTAGCTTTGAAACGGCCTGCCAACAAGGTCTCCAATCGTGAACTGCAGGCAGAGCCCTCCAGTGAGTAACGCACTTGGTCTTCACCAAGGGAGCAGACTTGATCACCGCCAGGTTGACCTGCTCCTTCAGGGCACTGAGCCGTCATCTCTCTCTCCTACCTGCTTTGTCCCGGCTGTCTCCAGCACCCGCCAAGAATCCACTACGGGTTGAGAATAACTAGGTGATACCCAGGAACCTGTGCTGATGGCCATGCTTTAACAACAGCTTTTCCAACCTTTTGACCATGATCCACAGCATGAAATATATTTTAGTGTGTGCGACACAAAATGAGTTTCACAGAAAAATATTCTACTACGTGCAATTCACTGATATTTTCTACTCGATACTATTCTCTTCTATTTAATAATGCATTTTAAATGCTAAAGAAGACCCACAAAATAGATTTCACAGTCCACTGATGAGTATCAAATCACAGTTGGAAAAACACTAGTGTAAAGGGCTCAACAATAACCAACAATAAAATTGACTTTATATTCACTATTGATATCCAGTATGCACCCTGCCCCCAGCTGAACATAAAGCAGTGAAATGTGATCGTCTGGAATGCCCGACTCCTCCCTCCTTTCCCACTGTGTGCAGCCTACGATGTTTCAGCGCCGACAGCTGGCCAAGACCCACGGTACAATGCCACAGTCTTCACTGTACAATACGTAGAGTTTCTTCTCCCAGAAAGCCCTTCAGTTAGTTATCTCCTAAGTCCACATGATGTTAGAGATCAAGAAAACATAGAAACTATACCCACAAAGCATGGAAGACCCATGTTTTAAATTCTGCCCAAAACCGCTACTCTTATCCATGATTAATTCCCAGTTTCCAAAGCTAGAAACAGTCCCCAGTTTCTAACTTCATGCTTTGTGGAAACCAAAGCATAAAAAAATCCAAAGTCCATTCTGTTTACTTCACATCTGTGCAAAATTTCCAATGTGTTTCATAAAAATGACCACTGTGAACAGAAAGAAGAGTTCAATGTATGGCCATCAATGGGAATTTTCCAAGTCTTGGGAGGTTTAGTGGCAGATAACCTGAATTACGTAGAAGTCTTCTGTAGCAACTATAATTATATTTCTCTACCAATGAACTGAAAAAGGTGAACAGATATACCTACCTTTTCTCAAGAGATATGCTTGCTTTAGACAATGAGACATTTATTTGTACCCTTGAACTGAGGCCCCAAGCATATTCAAAGCATGACTATATCCACAGTTCTTTTATCAAATAGCCCTTGTCTAACAGAAAATACTTCAATGTAGCCAAACTGGCATCTGATTGGACCAAACTATTTAGTGGCAATACCTGGTCTTCATTCATCCCATTTAATTTTTCCTGTTGATTTTGGTGGGGCGGGGGAGTAGCACAAATTCCAGCCATGACGATTCTTTTGTTTCTCCTTTCAAGGGAATAAAAATGAAGTAGAGGAAAGGAGGACGATCTGCTAAGACTATTGTTGAGATAAATATTATGGTAGGATGTTAATGACTAATTAGACTAAGAAGAAAAATGAGCATAACAACAACTAGAAGAAATAACTCACTTGTTCCTAGACAGCATTCATTAAGTAAAATAAGCAAGCAAAGCAAAAACTCATCATGCAAAGCCTGTGAAGTATAGCTTGGTGAGGAGAAAAGTTGTACTGCCAAGAAGAGTAGCATCCCAAGAATGTGGCAAGGTTATAACACATGACTGGCTACCAAACACAAGACATACCCAACCAATGTAAAAAACCCTGTTCTGAGAAAGCGTGAGGTGGGGGCTGGTGCAGCTAGTCCAATCCAGAAGACTTCAGGGAAACCCAGTGTGGTGGGGTTCCACGGTCAGGTCAAGAAGACCTGAGCCAGAATACTGGCCCTGCCACTTACTACCTGTGTTCAAGTCATTTCTTAATTTTCTGTGGTTGTTTCCTCAATTGCAAATAAGAAGAACAGTAATTATTTTACAGGATTGTTTTAAACCCTGGGAGAAAAAAAATACATAGCTCTAGTAGAACACCTGGCCCACCGGAGACATATAACAGTATGACAGTTATGGAGGAGGTGGGATTTGAACTGGGCCTTTAGGGATGGGGAAGATACAAACAGGATGAAAATAGCAGCTGACTAAGGGAAACATTCCAATCATGGTAACATGCAAAGTAGCAAAAGAAGGAAAGGGGAAGTGGAGGCTGAACAGAAAGAGGAAAGGAGGAAAGCTGAGGCGCACTTATAGTGCTCCACAAATGCCCACACCTAAGGAGTCTGGACTTTCCTTTGAGGAGACAACCCTCAGGGAGAAGTCCAATCCCCAGACTCACATGAATTCTTCAGAAACAAGAAAAGTCCCCCTTGTGTGTGAATGTGCTATATGGGGGTGGGGGCCCTCAGACACAAAGAGATAATGAGGAAAGGCTTAGGGACACTTGAAATTCAAGTGCGGAAAAAGAATAGCCTTTGTTTTAAGTATTTTAAATGAATTAACTCGTCCTTGATGGATATGTAAGCATGGCACACTGATATTCCCCACCTCCCCTGAAGTGTGAACATCCCAGGACAATAAAGGCTATCTGAGTAAGAGCTAATCTGAATATTCATTTGGGGACTCCAAACCCCAGCTTACCATACACATACTTTCTCAAAGAAGAAACTTTTTTCTTTAAAAAAAAGAGAGACAGACAGACAGACAGACACACGGAGGGAGGGAGGGAGGGTGGGATAGAGAAGCTAAGTTTTCTTCTACGAATTACACTGTGAATGAGTCAGAGAAAACTTTCCCAGAGCTTTTTCCTCAAGGCTGAGGAGCCTGGCTGGGTATTTACTGATCAGCTCCGGAAGGCGGGCAGCAGGAACACTCTGCTGGTGATTCACCCTCCTCCTGCAGTCTGAGGACTACCCTGGGGAGCCACTCTGAATTATTTTTGTAACATCTCGTCCT
The DNA here is from genome assembly GCA_004026765.1 of Micronycteris hirsuta. Taxonomy (NCBI): domain Eukaryota; kingdom Metazoa; phylum Chordata; class Mammalia; order Chiroptera; family Phyllostomidae; genus Micronycteris; species Micronycteris hirsuta. The sequence continues at coordinate 34,191 of PVJI01007753.1, read as the reverse complement.
TGGATAAAAGGGAACACAGAGTCAGAAATAGGAGGCCAGGAGGTCATCTATTACTCAGTAGAGTTGTTTATGCCACCCTGTTTCCCTACTATCCAGAATTCAGTGTCCTGGATAATTGATTGCCCATGTTCCCAGAGATTTAAATAGGGTAGAATTCACAAAAATCATGTTGAATGGAAATTTACCTCCCTTTGATGATTCAAAAGATCATATCGGAACTTCTCAGGCCTTAGAATCATGCTTTTGACCAATTTTCATTTCACGAAACTGTGAAGGGTGGAATGGGGGTGGGGAACCCAGTTAGGAGACTCTGCACAAACAAGTTCCCTTGTACTATCATCCATTTAAACAGTCTCCATGAGCTTGCATGAATGTTCCATCAGTTCACAGAGCTCTCTGATGTGTACCCAGCCAGTGGTCCCTGAACATTTCTGGTCTTGGCCAAAAGAACTGTGTTTGTACAGTGCACTACATGGCTAATAAGTAGCAGAAATGCTGCATGAACCAGGTCTTCTGATGCCAAATCTCACATATCCCAAACTGCACCAAAATAAATATTAATGAAGGAACCTCTGCCTTTTCAGACTTTCTCCAAAAGAATGCAAAGAAGCAAAGTCAGCTTAACTGTTCATAATCTTTAACTAATCAAAATCAATAAACAAAATCAATAAATGCAATTATATACTTTTTACATCTTACAAAGCACTTTCGGTACATAGTCTCTACTACTCCTCTATAATTTTAAGTATCATTCCTCTTATTTTACTCACAAGCAAAGTAAGGCCTAGAGACACTAAGTGACTCATGAAAGGTCACATGCATTTATTAACTGGGACTCAAATTCAAGTCATCAGGAGGCAAAGGAAATGAAAACTAAAGAAAAAGTGACAAATGATCATGGCGAAAAGGTCAAATTTCACTAATAGTCAAATTAAAATAATAGAATGCCATTTTTTATCTGTCTAATCAGTAGAGGTTATATAGTTATTTTTAAATATAGATACAAGCCTGGATTAGGTAGAAGTATAAATTACCATCATCTTCAATCTATAAAATATATTTAGACTCATGATAATAACAATGTGCATTCAAGAATACAGAAAATATCACTGAAAAGCCAAAGTTCCTCTTCCTAGTCCCCAAAGATAATCGCTATTCCGTTCTTTGGTGCAACCTTCCTGGAGGACGATTTGGCTCCACATGTCAATTTGGACTTAAAAATCCTTGTTTTTTGCCTCAGCAACCCCAAAATATATTGATGAGAAAAGCAGGTTACGAAATAGCATGTAGATGGATCCTAACTATGTTGCATGGACAAAGGCAAATAGTCCTAGAGAGAGAGAAATGATGGAGAATGGGGAGGACACTGTAAGAATCACCCGTGTTAATAGTGGTTATTCTAGGTGCTGTGGAATTAGTGATTACTTCATTTGTATGCTTTTGAAGATTTTCCATGTATTTTCCATGCATTTTCCATGTATTTTCCACTGTGTGTTACGACTCTAATCAGGTGGGAAAAGTAATTCACCAGGGTTATACAGGGAGCTAGGGCTGGGACCAGGGTTCAGAAGAGCCAACTCCTGGTCCACTATTTAAGCCATCATATCCATATATCACTCTGCCTGCTGTGATTTTAAAACAGTTCAAGAGTTACTAATGACCCAAAGCAATTAAGAGATGTGACAGAGCAAAAGGTAATTATTTGCCAATGAAAAATTGAGATATTAAGTGCTATGACTTCAGAGGAGAGAGATTGTTCTAGCACAGAATGATCCCAAAGGCTTCATGAATCAGAGATCTGGACAAGTAAAAAGAAGAGGTGAGCACCATTCCAGATGAAGAGAAAGATGTAATCAAAGGCATCAGGCAGAAAATCAGCAAGCCTGTTTGGGGGAACAGCAAGCAGAAGACCTAAGCCTTATTCATAAAGAGAAACAGGAGACAAGGCTGAGGAGGTAGGCTGGGGTCAGACTGAGACAGAGGAAAGGACGGTGCAGCGGAAAGAGGAGCTGGGAGTCACAGACTGCTCACTCATCCAGCTGGTGGGTAAGCCACAATCATTCGGGCTCCTTGGTCTCCATCATCCCATGATTTCTCTCTCAAACTAAGGCAACAGAGCTCCCAACAGTTCCTGCCTTCCTTTCTCATCTGCCTCTACTGCAGCCTCCACAATGCACCCAGTCATATTTCTACACTACAAATCTGAACTCTTACCCTTTCATCTTAAACTCCTTTATTTCCCACTCTCTTAGGAAAGATGGTCTTCAAAGCTACTTGTGATCTAACCTCCCATGGCTTATCACTATTTGTACTCTGGAATCCAAATGTAATGAGCTATTTGCTCCTGTAATCTAACACACCTTTGTCCTCCAAGCCTTTGCCATCCGCATGCATTCTTCAATTCACAGCTCAGGAATCATCTCCTCCATCCAGGCTCCCCTGTGCTTACCTTTGCAGCAGTACTTACAACCCTGCTCTGCAACTGTCTGTAGAATTGTATCTTTTCCACTGCCTTCATGCACCACCAACCTGCCCCTCTCCCCTCAAGACCCCCGGGAGCAGGGACTGTAGCTGTTACCTGGCAACGTGCAGCACCAAAGAACAGTGCCTAGGAGACAGCAGACGCCCAGTAAATGCTTGTGGAAGAAACAAGCACTGAGGTTAAACATTTCCTCTTCCAGGATGCCTTCCCCAACCACCCCCAACCATCCCTGCTTCCCTCCGGAAGTCCTCACCGAATCCACATGAACACTATGCACTAGCGTGCATTTCAGAAACTGCTTTGTAATGTTAAATGTGTAGTGAAATGCCTAACTACATTGTGAAAAACTAACTTTGTATTTTTTATTTCTCCCCCCACCACCACGGTACTCACGAAAAAGCCCACAGCCTGTTCTTCTTTCTAATAAGGAACAATATACCTTGACATTTTTCAATGTGCTAGGAGGCATCTAAAATAATAAAGTCTAATATCAACTGAATTGGGCCTTCAAGTGGGAAAAAACCTCAAGTTCATACAAGATATTAAACAAATATTGATTTCTATTACAGAATAATCTATGATAAATTGTGAACCAAAATTATAGACAGTTTTCAAGTATTCTCTTATTTATATTGCCCTGTGAAGCATTTAAATTTATTTTTAAGAGTAAAATTCAGTGGCTTTTCATATATTCATAAAATTGTACATCTATCACACTATCTAATTCTGGAACATTTGTATCACCCCTGAAATAGACCCCATGCCCACCAGCAGTCCTCTCCATCCTCGCCTGCCACATCCCCTGGCGGTCATTAACCTTTTGACTATTCTGGGCTTTTCATATAAATGGAATCATATCATATGCAGCCTTTTGTGTCTGGCTTATTTCACTCAATATTTTCAAGGTTCATTCATGTTGTAGCATGTATCAGTATTTTATTCCATTTTAATAGCTGAATAATATTCCATTGCATGAAGGCATTTAAATTTTTTAAGTATTTTAGAAAAATAAAAACAGTAGAAGTAAAGATACTCCTTGATCTTAAAAATCATCATAGAAAGCAGAAAACAGTATTATCAGGAGTGTATTCGTTACCACAGTTTTCTCATTTAATCATGATAACAATCCCCTATGAGGTCAGGGGAGTCTTCATTTCTTCAGATGACAAAACTGGGGCTCATAGAGATTACAACGCCAAATGCCATTGCCAAGTGTAGCTAGTAAGCGGTAAAACCACAACAGCCAATATATTCTACTCCCTTTGGTACTCTCAGCAGTAAAATGGGTCCTGCTGTTTGTGCCATCAGTAAAACTAAGCAGCCTCTCCCTGTCAACCAGCTGACAAAAGCTAAAGGACAAAGTCTGAACCCCTCAGTCATCTGCCTCTCACAAAATTATAGTTATTAAACTCCTATGCCCCATATAAGGGGTCTAGGGACATAACGTGAACACTGAGCATACACAGTGCCTTTATTTATATATTTTTAAAAGATTCTGTTTATTTATTTTTAGAGAGAGGGGAAGGGATGGAGAAAGGGAGAGAAACGTTGATTGGCTGCCTTTTGGACAAGCCCTGACTGGGCTTCTCACACATGCCCCAATCAGGAATCGAGCCAGTGACCTTTTGCTTTGCCAGACAACGCCCAACCGAGTCACACCGGTCAGGGCCACCATAGAAAGCAGGGCCTTGTTTACAGATTTTTTAAAATTTTGTTGTACTGTGTTACAGCAAATTAAGATGAGAGACTTAAGAACATTTAAATGATGATGGCAAGAAAAGAGCCAACGGACGAAGGGGAAGGTCCAAGAGGGAGAAGGGAAGATCTAATGAACCAAACGTCAGAAGAAGATGGGGACGGATGGGCAACAGGGCCCCTCGATTCAGAGGGGGTGGTAGAGATTGCTAGTTGTATGCCATTGTCCTTCCTCCCCTTCTTCAGTAATGTCTACTTGTGCAGATGGATGCTCACAATGAAGACTACACGTGCCAGCCTCTCTTGCAGCAAGATAAGGTCACGGGAGTAAATTCTGGCCAATGGGATACAAACGAAGTGTTGTATGGCAGCTTCTTCCCAAGAGACTATAGCACAGAGACTATAACCTCTGCCTCTTTTTCTTAATATCTTCTAGAAATACAGCCAGCCTCTAAACCTTTTTAAGGTAAGCTTCTAATATGAATGAGATAATGAACAATATGAAGATTAAGTGGCAGGGTAGGAAGCCTAGTGGATAAGTGCACAAAGTTTAAAATCACTCCTGTGGGTCCTAATTCTGACTTCTTGTTCAGGTTTGTCAACTTAGACATGTTCTTAAATCTCTGGGCCTCAACTCCCTTATCTATAAAATGGGCTTCAGTAAATGGTGTTTGGAAACTGGACAGATACAAAAGAATGAAGCAGAACCAATATCTGACACCATAAACAAAAACCAAATCAAAATAGACTGAAGACTTGAAAATAAAGCTTGAAAGCATAAAACTCCTAAAAAAACAGGTTGAGACAGAGAAGAACAAATACCACATGATCTCACATGATATGCGGAATCTAAAGAACAAACTAAGGAATCAAAGAAAATAGAAACAGACTTATAAGATACAGAGAACAAACTTATAGATGCCAGAAGGGAGGGGTATTAGGAGACTGAGTAAAAACAGTGAAGGGATTAGGCAGTACAAACTGGCAGTTACAAAATGCTCACAGGGATGCAAAGTGAAGCACAAAGAATAAAGTCAACAATACTGAAATAACTATGCATGGTGCCAGGTGAGTACCTGAAATATCAGGAGGAACCCCTTTGTAACATGTATGACTACCTGCTGTGCTCTACATCTGTAACTAATAAAAAATATGTTGAATGAAAACTGTAAATGAAAACTAAAATTAAAAAAAAATAGGTGACATCAGTCTTGGTTGGCAATGATTTATTGGATTTGACACCAAAAGCAAAAGCAACAAAATCAAAAACAAACAAGTGAGACTACATCAAACTAAAAGGTTTCTGCACAGCAAAGGAAACATCAACAAAATGAAAGGCAACCTACTGAATGGACAAAAATATTTGCAAGTTGTGCCCTGGCTGGTGTAGCTCAGTGGATTGAGCGTGGGCTGGGAACCAGAGGGTCCCGGTTTAATTCCCAGTCAGGGCACATGCCTGGGTTGCGGGCCAGGTCCCCGTGAGGGCCATGTGAGAGGCAACCATACATTGCTGTTTCTCTCCCTCGCTGTCTCCCTCCCTTCCCCTCTCTCTAAAAATAAATAAAAATAAAATCTTTAAAAAAAATTTATTTGCAAGTCATATATCTGATAAGAGGTGAATTCCAAAACACACAAAGAATTTACACAACTCCATACAAAACAATCTGATCAAAAAATGAACAGAGGATGGCCAATAGGTACATAAAAAGGTACTCAACATCACTAATCATCAGAGGAATGTAAATTAAAACCACAATAAGGTATTGTCTCACATCGTTTAGGATGTTTATTATCAAAAAGATAAGAAATAACAAGTGTTGGTGAAAATGTGAAGAAAAGGGAACCCTTGGGCACTCTCGGTGGAAATGTGAATTGGTGCAGCCACGATGAAAAACAGTATGGAGGTTCCACAAAAAAATGAAAAACAGAACTACCATATAATCAAGCAATTCCACTTCTGGGTATTAATCTGAAGTAAATGAAAACACTAACTCCATGATAATAGCAGCATTATTTACGATAGCCAAGACACAGAAAACAACCTACGTGTTAATCGACCAGTGAATAAACAAAGAAAATATATGCATACACACAGTGTGGAATATTAACCCATTAAAAAGGAAATTCTGCTATTTGCAATGACATGGATGGACCTTGAGGGCATTATGCTAAGTGAAATAAGTCAGACAGACAAAACAAATTCTGCATGATCTCACTTATATGTGGAATCTGAAAACAAAAAACGGAACTTACAGATACAGAGAATAGATAGTGGTTGCCAGAGGCAGAGGAAGGGGGAGATGGGAGGTGAGTGAAATGGGTGAAGGTGGTAAAAAAGTACAAACTTCCAGTTATAAGATAAATAAGTTCAGAGGTGTAACGTATGGCATGGTGACTGTAGTTCACAGTACTGTATTATACATTTGAAAAGTTACTAAGAGAATAAATCTTAAAAGTTCTCATTATAAGAAAAAAAATTTATGGTGATAGATGTTAATTACATTTATTGTGGTAATCATTCACTATATATGTGTGTGTGTGTATATATATATATATATACACACACACACACATATATAATCATTATGTTGTACACCTAAAACTAATATAATGTTATATATCAATTATAAGTGAATGAATGAACAAATGAATGAATGATCAATGTTGACCTGATTGAGACAGGAAGGTCTAAAGTAAGCAACATGCTAGAAATGTATTAAAAGGAAAAATGTAAAAAATATCACAAGAATTCAAAAACAAAATGAGAATAATATTACTTCTCATCTCCTAGTGCTGGCAGTCAAGTTCTTGCCAGGGATAAAGGAACTTTGTGATTGCTACTGTGACGATAACTCTAAATGACACCTTTGTCAGGAGAGTATGCTACCACCACCCACCTGTGCTAGAGTGAGCGTAGCTGACTCAGAGTCAGAAAATATGTCCAGTGTATCTCCATCCTACAGATTGCTGCAATCAAAATCTAACTTGCGTTCTCTCCCTGGCACATTCCATGCCCTTGGGAAAGCCAGCGACTTGATTTCCAGTTCCTGGAGGGCAAGAACAAGATCTTCTCTATGGCCTCAAGGAGTAGCTGGCACAGTGCTCTGAAAACTAGTAGGAATATATTTGTTCCATAACATCTACTGAGAAGCTGCTACATGCCAGGCACTTTACTAGGCACTACAGTTACAGTGAGGAACAAGAAAGACAAGATTCTTTAATACGGAAACACACATACTTCTTTAAATGAAATTTATTGGGGTGACATTGGTTAACAGGGTCATACAGGTTTCATGTGTGTGATACATGATCTGTATATTACATAACATTTTAAATGTTGATTTAGTTAATGAATCTGAACTAGAAAATGTCATAGCCAGGAGTGACATTAATGATTAACTCATTCAACCTACTCATATTATAAATGTGAACGAAGACCAACAGAAGTTCAGTGGCAAGCTCGAAATAAACATAAGGATTAGATTAAATCAGTATTCCCAAGCTGTCTTCTAGAACCTTGTGTTTCTACATAATGATAATAATTGTTCTATACACATATTGCTCAGAATACGTGGAGAAAGGAAATGGAGGTCCACAGAGAAATGGATTGGGAAAACACTGGTGAAACAAAGTTAAACAGTATTTTTAACATGAACTCTCAGCCTTGAACATGCTAAAAATGTAGTGACTCTCCAACTGCTGCAACAATATTTGATCTAGGGACTTCTTTTTTAATGGAATATGTATTTGGAAAAGTCTGAATCAAATAACCTTTATGCTCTCTTTCACCTTTCAAATTCTATAAATTTATCTAAGAGTATCAATCTCAGCCTTCTTTCCTGAGCAGATGATTTAATATACCAGATTCTTCAGAAAAGGCATTAATTCATTCATCCACCCATTCATTTAATCAATTCATATTCATTCAATACTCATATTATCTCTCTCTGTCCCCCTCTCCCTCTTCCCCATCTCCCCTTTCTTTCACATCCTAAAATTGAATAAACACAGCATAGGAATAAAACTAAGATTTAAGTTTAATCAATTCGACTAAAAAGGTACTGATAAGAGTGGGGGAGAAGAGGGCATTTTTGCAATATTGCCTCAAACAGGTGTTCTGGAAGGTATTGCCAGGGCAAAGTTACATTTCCCTATTTCTCAACAACCCAAACACCTGGGGAAAGCCCTTGCAATTCCCCAACTCTGCCCGAAGTGATCCTCTGCCTTTACTTGCTTTGGCCTTCTTGCTTTTTCCCCCTTCGACCCACTTGATTTTCCTATTTTCATCTCCAATCTTTCTGAAAGTCTTCTCTTTTCACCATGTGACTGGATAAGTTATAAGACACATTGGCAACTGGCCACAGAGTCTTCCCAGAAGAGAGCCCACTTCTCAGGAAACCCTGCCTCGTTCCCAGTAAAGGGAAAATGACAGAGAAGGGAGATGGCTGAGAGCGAGATGAGGGCAAGTTCAAACAGCTTACCGAAATTCGGGAACTCAAGCAGCTATCCGCTCACAGAAACAGGCCACACTAACCGTATCCAATTCATACTTAATGCATATAAACATTTTTATATGTGTGTCAAATATGAGTGTTAAATTTTTTGAGAATGAGAACCCTGTTAACAGTAATAGCTCATAATCCCACTGCTGTATATTTTCTTGAACTGATCAAAATAACCATATTTAAACCATATGTCATGTGGCAGGCCTGTTGTAAAATTTCCCAAACAACCTCCCCATCCTTATGCCCTTCCCCCACCACCATCCCCAGATACATAACCTACACACTGGGAACATCTACTATATGCCAAATTCACACACACCTCACCCAATCCCATGCAAACAGAAGAAAAATTAAGTAGGAAAATGGTTTCCCTACCTAACTTCCCCATCTCCTATATTTATTTATGCAATTAAGTAATAAATAATTTTTAGTGTCTATTCATGTGTAGCATCTTCCATGGTCCCTATAACAGTTTTGAGAGAGAAGTCAGGTTCTAGCATCCTCATTTTCAGAGGCTGGAGGCTCCTCCATTTCCCAGTCTCCAAATGTCGTTGGGCCCCAGGCCTCAGACCTTGATCCACCTTTTCTCTATCCACACTCACTACCAAAATGATCACACACAGTTTTATGACTTAAATGCTGTTCATATGCTGACAATTTCCCAACTTCTATCTCGGAATTCCCCTCTCAAATACCTAATTGCCTCTTCAACATCTCCTCTTGGAAATCTAAAGCAGCATCTAAAGCCCATATAAAAAGCAACACTTGATTCCTGCAACCACCTCCCTCTTCCTCAGTGTTCAACACCCCAGTAAATGCCACCGCTCTTCCCCATATTGTTTCAGCAAAAAATCCAGAGGTCAGGCTTCACCTATCTCTTTCTCTCACATCCCACACATGAGCCATCACCAACTATATCAGCTTTAGCTGCAAAATGGGTCATATGCCCAACAATTCCTCACCACCTCCACTGCTACTACCCCCTCCCAGTCACCACCTTCCTACACAAGCAACCCAGACACAGGAGCAGTGCAGTTTTATTCTCTACTGAATCTCGTACCTGTGATGTCGGACACAATAAACAGCGTGTGAATACATGAATGCTGGCTCAGAGAGGTGATCTGACTCACAGAGTAAGTTAATGTCAGGCAGATCTTGAACCCAGACCTCCACGTGCGGAGGAAAGAACCCTTCCTACCATTCCATACGTTCTGAAGCTTTAAAGGAAAGGGTGTGAGTAAGGTAAATAAATACTACTACCTTTCATCTTTATGCTCATTTTTCTTTTACCTTTTACCTTCCTCTATCAAATGAACATACTCAAAACTTCTTTTCCAACAAACTTCTACTCTAGGCACCGAGGAAATGCATACAAAGAAGAGAAATGTTAGTGGATCCAAAGTACAGTAACCTTCTCAGAAACACCTTTAAAACTGAGTCCATATTGGTAAAATAGTGTAAAAAATTTTAAAGATTAATAAAGATAACAGGGAAAGGGACCGGATCAGATGCTTCCGTAACCTAACCCCAATTCTGAACTGAAAGTATCAGGACACAGGGTTGGGCATGGGGGTGTTTCTAGGAAGAGTAAAGCGATATATGCATACAATTTATCTAAACGCATGTGTATGCCTATTGGTGTCCTTAAAGAATAACTACTAGAAAAGGAAAGGGCTGGGTTCTGAAGAAAATAACACTTTTCTAAGCATAAGAAACCTCTAGGCCTTTCTCAGACCAGCAGCCCAGTGTGACTTCTAAAGAGTGGCAGACCCATGACAAGCTCGGCCACTCCGAGCCCCAGGTTCCTCAGGGAAAGAGCACACAAGTGAGATGTGTTAGAAGTGTGCCCTCAGCCCTGACGTGCCAAGCAGATTTTATGGAATTGGGCCCTGAGAAGACACAGGATCTACTTCAAGTGCAATAAAATATACTTCCAAGTACAGTAAAATATACCAGTGAAATGCACACATGTTCCTTTACTATTAGATAGTTCTTAATTACAAATAAGCTAGGAAGACTCAGCTCACACCACAAGTGCACTTGCTGGTTAAAATATAATCATGACCCTTACTCTGCTATTCCCATCAGCCAACACCCTTGTAAATCAGATTTTGCCAATTTGAAACTTGAGACACGTTCAAAAGTGTCTGGCATTGCACCATCTGTCCAAAATGAAACTAGTAAAGAAAATAATAATCAAGTTATGGAGACTATTGATCTCCTTGACACAGGAACATCTCAAACAATTCTTCAAGTGTATATTTACCTCTAAATATTATCAGTAATGTAAAGTTAAGTCAGTGCTGCTCAAGTCAAAACATATGCACTGTAATCACAATGAATGTTTATCAAATCCTTAAATATAAAACCTCTATTAAGCCACTTATAAAGCTAGGGTTTTTTTTGGGGGGGTCCTTTATTCTCATGGTGGTGACTCCCTTGAAATGACATGCATATTGAGCTGTATCCTTATTGATTTTAACATGATAGAGGTCTTTCTACAGAGCTACCGTTTCCAGGTACTCTATTCCTTTTTATGTATTCCACTGTTCAAGCTTTCAACATATTCAGGAAGTTTTTTTCTCATTTGTTTCAATGAGTAAGTTTTACTATGCAAACTGAAAAAGAAACATTACGTTTTGCTTATATTAGTACATTTGGGAGATGGTCCTGAAAACCCCAGAGCAGAAGCAGGTGGTTAAAGGATCCTATCTTTCCCGGTCTTAATAGTTTTATTCCTTTAGTAGCAAAATGCCACTTGAATAATCTTAACTAGACATTCGATTGCTGCATTTTATTCCAAACTTGCTAAAATGAAAGCATATGCCCACAGTCTCTAAAAATTAATATATTGTATGTTCATGGCATATATATACACACACACACAAACTTTGTTTAAATAAATACAGTGTACACTGCATTTGTAAATATAACTTTGTGAGGTCTCAGTGTTTTTGTACTCCACCCCCCGAAGTCACAAGTTGAAATCCTAACACCCAATGTGATGATGGTGTCAGGAGGCAGGGCCTTTCGGAGGTGATTAGGCCATGAGGGTAGAGAGCCCTTGGAAACAGTATTGGTGACTGTATAAAAGAGATCCCCCAGAGCGCTAGGCCCCTTCCGCAACAGGAAGGTACAAGGGAAGCCTGTGACCTGGAAGAGGGTCCATGCCCAGCTGTTCTGGCACTTCCACAGCCTCCAGAACTGAGAATAAATCTGTGCTGTTTATAAGGTTCCCAGCCTCTGGTATTTTGTTATAGCAGCCAAACAGACTACGAAAAACCTCTCCGCAGAGGAGAAGTTGTGTAATTAGAGGTGGCCTTTCTCCAGCTCAAAAATCCAGCAAGTATTAAATGCCCAGATGAGGTCATAGGCTTCACCAAGCTCGATTCAGCAAAAGCCTAGACCACCGAAACATTACAGGCAACATAACAGACACAGAATAAGTGGTTGCTGAGTCAATGAAGAAATGAATGAACCAATGAATAAACAGAGGACACAAGAACTGAGCTTCCACTGTTACTGCTGTCTGGCGTTATGCTAGTAACTGCCATGTTTTTATCTCTCCTTCCTACCATTAAGCTACTGGAATGAAATAAAAGACCATCCAATCAAATTTGATGCTTTATTTTGTTTTTCTCCAAATTGCAGTTTGGTATTTAATAGTGTGTTTCTTTTCCTGGTGTGAGGGCAGCTGGTTAGCCAAGGGTGGCTTCATGCAGAGCTGTTGTTGACAAGTAAGCTGGCACCTGCATACCACTTGGTCTGAGGTGAGAAGGAAGAGAAGTTCCCAGGGGCAAGAAGTACCTGAAAGCAGGTGGGGTGGACTGGTGTTTAATAGAGTGGAGAAGATGATGTGAAAGGGAAATTGGCTGGTGATCAAATACAAAGGCCTGAGGATGGAAGGGAAAGGGAAGACTAGACCAGGAAGAAAGGGTAGATTGAATACTGAGGTTGAGAAAACTGAAGGAGAAACAAAAAGACATGAAGGAAGAGATAAGAAGAGATAGTATCATTAGGTGCATTTGGAGAAAAGAAAATGGATATTCTAATTCCGGTCGAATTTTTGAAGTTTCAGTCCTTATCTTCACTTTAATGATTCAATACACTAGTTCTATTAAGTCTTTGTCCGAGAGTGTTAAATGGCAACCTATGGAACTGTTCTGTTTGGTTTAGTCCTTATTCTTGTGGGGAGGTGACTTCTTCAGTGGGACAGCACATCTGTGTACACTCATCGCTACTCTAAGGTATTACAGGGCTCTTGGCCACAAAGGTTTCTGCCTTCTAAATGCCAAGACAGTTCCATGAAAATAATGGTGAGGCAATGATACTATCTTCATATTTGTTAGTTATTTAACCTCTGACTTAACCTGCAAGATTATAAGGCAGTTTATATTTAATAAAACATAAGAATATATTTTAAAAATAGAAATATTTAAAAATAATAAAACTCCAGAAAATCATAACATACAACAAAGTCAAGATGAGGAAATACTTGCAAGCTACAGCTTTCCCAACGGGTAGACCACCAGTTTGGCTCTGAGTTTCCCTAGGGGTCCAAAAGAAAAGGGAAACACGACCAAATACAGTATTTTCACTGTTGAAGGGGGAAAAAAAAAAAGCATTAGTTCTTTGAAGAAAGGAAATCTTTTTCTGACCTTAGCTCTAAAACCAGTTTCTCCTGAGTAGGGAGGGAGCATTTGAAATTTGATCTCTGGAAGCTTCTGTAGTTTTCCCAATCACTTAGATTGTGCTGTACTTGAAAATATCAACATAGGGCTTTTTTTTTTTTTAATTCAAGCCAAGACACCAGCCTAAAAACTGTGTTTCTCCTTGTTTTTTTAGTATTTTTCCACAAAGCTACTCCCCCGCTACGCTTCCTCTGTCTTCTCCTTGCACTTAGAACTGACCACCTTAGCATGCATCAGCCAGAACAGGCCATGAAAGTGCCTACATGCTCAGACCATGACGAATCTAGAAAATTACTCAGGAGTGAAGAAACAAAGAAACCATTCTTTCCACTGATCAATCTAGTTAGAGAGATGAGACTGACATAAAATGAAAATTACTAGAAAGCATCTAAGAAATGCTAGATTATTTGACGAGGGAACTGGGGCTATAAAAATAAAGCCAGAAAACCTGCCTACTGTGACAGACTAAGAATAAACAATGGACAGGTGTTGAGGACAGGTGACCAAGTAATTTATCATCCAAAGTGAGAGTTTAACCTGAGAATTAAACACAGTGCTATTAATAATTTCACCCAACAATGGGTATAAACCAGGGCCATCCTGTGAGCTCACCAATGCTTTACATTCCTATCGAATACATTTCCTCATTATACCCTCAAAAACATCATCACATAGGATAAAGAAGGCCAATATTATTCCCATTTTACCGATTAAAAAAAGTACTGCCAAAGAGGCTAAATAACTAAAGTTTGCCCGGAGAAATATCAGACAGTGACTCCACCCGAGTCTACAGACTCCACACACAACACCCTTCCGCTAACTGATCTGATGACCTGCATCAGGCAAATACCACCATGTGGACCTACCTAAGCTCTTTCTCTTTTTCAGTAACAGCGATAAAAGTTGAAGACATTTCCTAAAGTAGAAAGATAGTATGTTCTTTATGCTTTAAATGTAAACATACCTGGATTTATGTTTTGAATATTTTACATTTCTAACAGAAAGTTTTTATTGTTCCTGATTTTATAATTTTCTTTGTTACTACATTTCAAATAACCTATATATAGGCAAGGGTCCTGGAAAAGACCAATATAGAGACATGACAGGCTTAAATTCAAAACTCTCATAAAATTGAATTCAATTTAACTCAGTTAATTCAGGCTCTTTATTTTAATACATTAACAATAATCTGTCTCTATTTTTTGACCCTAAAATGAGCATTACTATGCTATCACCCACCCTATATTAAGTAACCAATGACTAGAAAATGTTCTATAGAATTACTGGGTAATAAATAATCACCTAATATAGTAATTCTTAAATCCGGATGTATATAAAAATGACCTGGGAACTTTTTAAAAATATACTATTCCATACTATGCCCTGGACCTACTGAATTGGAAACCCAGAAAAGAATATTTTTTAAAACTTTTCTGGTGATTGTGAAGCCCAGCCCTTCTAGTCCCAATCCAAATCTGGCCAACCTAAATTTTCTAAGGTAGATGAAGATAATACTAGATTCACCAGCAACCAAGTTATGTCATTTTACTCTCTTGTCTTTGACCCACATGATTTCTTTCTACTGAATTTTTCTTCCACTCTGCAGTGCTCTGACAGGCAGCCAAGGACCTGCGCACCGCAATCAGAAAGCTGTGGTGCAAATCCTCTCTGCTCTTTCCCCGCACCTGCGCTGTGTTCCCTCGAAAACATCTGAATTTGCTCATGTCAAAAGACAATAATCATCATGATCATAATAACAACAGTAAAAGATGTTATTTGTTAAGCATTTACTATGCTCTGCATGCATAAGCTCAATCTCCACATTAACCCTATAAGGTGGGACTATTCTCAACCTGATTTCACATTATGGGAGATGTTAAATTAGCTTCCCCAAAGTTACATACCGGTAGGAAATGACAGAACAAGGACTTGAACCTAAATCTGAAGCTCTGCTCCATACACCCACCAACACACCTAAAACTATTCTGAGTCCCCTTTGCCTTCAGGACAGCTAGCTTCCGTTCAGGCTCCACACCGCAGCCGGGACCCCACTGGGGTCTCCATGGAAGAAGAATCCAAGCAGCTCTTAGATTTTCTATTAGACTGAAATTGAAATCTAAACCTTAGAATCAGGAAGGGAAAGCAAAGACCCATTTCGGAAATAAAAACTGCTCCTTATAAAAGTGCTTCTGGAAGAAATCAGCAGTCCTTAGGGAAAATAAAACATTTAGACTTTGACGGTGCACCAAAGGTGACTCTTCCAACATGTAATTTGAGCTTTCCTCCCTGGCTGGTTGGAGAGAAATAGGATTAAAATGAAATCTCACATTTCAAGTATTTCTTCCTCTTCAGTTGCTCCACTGGATAAAGAAAAAGGATCATCTAACTAGATGTGTTTGACTGATAGGTGGCCATTTGGTTTATTGTCTTACCTACAAGACTTTTAAGAGTAAAAGTAGGGGGCTCTTCATAATTATGCTGGGAAAATAATAGACATGTGGAATTTATGGTCACCCTATTGATGGCAGAATTCAAAGATAACAAAGGAGAAAGCAGTTGCTATAGATTCGCTGAACACTAGGGCTCAGTCTAGTTCAACAAACAATTTCTGTGTGCCTAGTATGTGCCAGCCTCTATGCTAGGACTGGTTACATGAAAATCTAATCCTCCCAAACAGAAGCTAATAGGAAGAACTGACTAGTCATTCAACAGTTACAACATTAAAAAGAGCCAATTGCAGAATAATATGTATGGAAAGATCCTATCTGGATGGATGGAAGGAAGGAAGGAAGGAAAGAAGGAATGAACGAACGAACTGAAATCTGGGGGTGTCAGAGCAGAGAGCAGAATTCTCAAACTCTACATAAGCGTGGATAAAGGGAGAGGATCTTGGGGCTGCGATTTGCAGGAAAATAGTTATAAACAGGAGAAACAGGTGGGGATGGAGACAGCATATTTCACACAGAAAAGAAAGCACATGGAAAGGGCATATTCAAGAGCATCAGAGACTCTCCCATGAAACAAGATGGTACAGTGCATGAGGCAGTGGGTGGCCAGAAATCGGGCCAAAGGTGGTGAAAGGCAGAAGGTGGTCAACCTTCCATGCCATGCTGAGGAGCCAGGAGTAAATGAATCAAAATTCCTGGTTAAAACAGCAAACTGAATGCAAGTATCCAATTTCATTCCCTTAAAACCTCACTAAACTGTGTGTGTGCATGCACGTGTGTGTGTAAAACAGTAAATATGTTGAGACTCTGTTTTAAGACCAAAGCCACAAACACAGGAGGGGAAGAGGAGAGGAGAAAACTGCAGGGAACTTTGAAAGATGGTAATTAGAATGATATGCAGACAAATGACTTAGATGACCCATGAAAACTGAATCCCAAGCTGACAATGGCAAAAGCTGAAGCCTCAGAAGTCGGAGGAACTGGAAACACAGCAACTGGGGTAAAACGAGAGGGCTGGGAAAAGGTGTTCAAGAAACAATTCCCTTGCCCACTCCTCCACCCCAGCAAAAATCTAGACTAGCACTGTCCAATAAAATTTTCCGGAAAAATGGAAAGGTTCTCTGTCTGGTCTGCCCAGTGTGGTAGCTACTAGTCACATGTTGCTACTACAGTTTAAACTGTGGATAAAGAAAATGACTTTTCTTTAGTCATTTAAGTCATTTAGTCATTTTCTTTAGTCAGTGAAAACCACTGACTTAATTGTATTTAATGTTTAATAATTTAAATGGTTACATTGGGCCAGTGGATATGGCAGCACAGGTGTAGAGATTTATTTTCTGGAGAGGATAAGACAGGATCCTGGGACCTAGGCAAAGCATAGGGACCAAACAGCACACACACAGGCAGACTGTGTTTGCACCCACTGAATGCTGAGGGCTTGGATTCTGCAACCTCCACTCTCTTCCCCACATGACTCCAGAAATGCTGGCAGCCAATGGTGACCCTCCATGCAAAGGATTAAAATACTCTTTTCTGAAGAATATTACCATCACGGAACAAACCTAAAGCTATGACATTAGGGGTTCCCCATTAAATGGCCCACTCAAGTCACTCTTCTGCCCCGAGTTCCTGTTCAAAGTTAACAAGCCCCACACATGTGCTCAGCTTTCTGCTCATGTTTAATCAAGGACAGACAGCCAAGATAAACAAATGTCTTCGGAAAGCCTCCAGAGCAGGCACAGAGACAGAAAAAAGCAACTAAGAACAAACGAAGATTGTTTACACAGAGAGGAAGAAAAACTTATAAAGTTAATTAATGTCTTTGGAGAGATAAAGGAATATATTTTATTTATGAAGCAACACCAAGTTGTTGTTTTTTTAGTAACGTTTCGGAGAAAAGGGAGCTCTTCAACATTAAAAAGGTATCAGCAGAAATGAAAAGCAGGACTGGAAAAGGGCCCTATGGAACTTTGGGTTGATGGAAATGTTCTATATTTTGTTTTGGGTGGTGGTTGCACAAATGCATACAGTTGTGAAAACTAAGTGAAATAAACACTTAGGCTTGGTGCATTTTATGTAAATTACATCCTTATTTTAAAATTTTCAATAGAAAGATTTCAGTATAAAGTTGGGGAAATTGCTTAGCAGAGAATAGCTTGAAGTCCAGAGAAAACATAAGAAAATTAAGAGGTCCAACCCAGAAAGCACAGACCTGAGTAAAAGGAGTTCCTAAAGATAGGAAAAATGGAGAAAAGAAAACCATCAGCAAAATCATTTAAGAAAGATTTTCCAGAACTGAAGGCTACCAGGTACCAAATGGAAAAGGCCTAACAATATAACAGAGGAAAAAACCTGCTCTGGGTATTACTGAGAACACTGGCGACAAGAGTCTATAAGCTTCCAAAAGATAATAAAACAAGTCACATTCAAAAGATCAAGAATTGAGCATATTTCCTCCTTTTCTTTAAGTAAGTGGGAGGCTTTTTAACAGTTGCATGAAACAAGGAGAAAAATTAACCAAAGCCTTCAAAATTCTGAAGGGAGGTACTTTTTCAAGAGACAGATACATTCAGGACTCTCATCGACAAGATTGCCCACAGACTGCATAAAGGGACAGAATGCCAGCTTCCTTTTTTTCTTAATCACGTACTGATAAATTTCCTGTTCTGCGCTCTGTGTCCTGATGCCTGAATCAGTAGACCATTTCACTCCGCAGAAGTATTCTGCTTTGGCGGACGAGAGCTAGACACAAGCCAGGATCAGCTTACAAGCAAAAATAAAATTTAAAAGTAGCCCACTCCCACTGACTACACCACTTGCAGGCTCCCAACAGCGGGACCTACTACAGTCATCCAGACACCCCAACTGTAACAAACCCCATTTCCCATAACTCTCTGACAACCTTTTCCACTGACCTCTCCAAAAGTGTCCCTGCAACCTCTGAGCTCCTAATCCAGACTTGGCCCAGAGCTTCTGTTCAGATGAATTCAAAGTGGGACCATGAAGCTCTTCTCCTGAGAAAAATGATAGCAACGCTGCCCTTTCCTCATAGACCTAGGATTGTGCTTGCTTTCGGGACATCTACACTGGAAGGAAGGCAATGATTAATACAAAAGTGGGGCAGCTGCTACGTCTGAGGGAAGTGCAATGGGGAAGGGTGCCGACAACTTCCAAACACTGGTAACGTTCTGTTTCCTACCTGAACAATGAGTACACAGGTATTTTTCTCTAACCACACAGATGTTTTACACACTGTTCTGTGTGTTTGATACTTTTTCAATTTAAAAAGTTCCCTCTTAAAAAAGCTAATATATTTAAAGCCCCTAATAAATGAGAGATCCTTATTAGATACTCATTAATTATCAATTACCCCTCCCTCTCCAGGTATCCAAACCCTTTGCTTCGTCAGAGACCACCTGGAATGGTAGCAATCTTCTGAAGCCTGAACTACACAATAATCTCCTTGACTTTTATTTTCTTTTTGTGTCATTCTTTATTGGTAACATAGGTCTCCTTGGCTAGGCTGAAAACAGAATTTTTTTAAAAAAGTAATCACTGCTCTTCCTAACGAGTGTTTCCTCTTTCAGCCTTCTATTATCTGCTATAAAACACAGTGATGGTCGAATGAATGTGGGGCCTGATCGACACACTAGTTGCTCTCAGGAGAAAGTCAGGCTCTTAGATGAGGTCCTTCCATCACTTGGTGCCTTCCCACTCCCAGCACCTACCTAGCACAGAGTCTGGGACAGGGTAAGAACTCACACATCTGCTCATAAATAATTATGGAAATCAGGAGAAAAAGGTTTATTAAATATGAATAAACTGATTAATGAAAAAGGAGCCCCATATGGAAAGGTGAAAGTCATTGTGATCATACCTGGTTAAATGAATCAATCAATTACTTTAAGCATAAAGTGGTGGTGTGGTATTAAGGATAATCCTTGAAAATTATTTGCAAGCCTGGAAAGAACTAAACCGGAGGGAAGCGGCTTACACTAAATGAGCCATGATTTTAACTGGAATAAACGGGAGGTGACAGTGGAGGGGCTTCTTCCCCAACACACTGACTAAATCCTGGTGGCGCCCACCTCCCCCGTGGCAGCAGGATGTGCACCGAATGAACTCCACACCTGTCTCTGACGTAACCTAGCACTGTGCCTCGGACCAGTCAGGGAGCCGGGAGGGGCCTTGATCCTCCTCCCTGTGAAACAAGGGGGCAGAACGAATGACCGACCATGAAGCTCCCTGAAGGCAAACAGGAGGACTGCAGAAATTACACTGTGGGTTCCTTTCTGATGCACTGAGTCAGAGTTAGAGCAGCACAGGAAGACACACCCGATGCAAAACGGTCTCTAATATCTTACTGGTAGGGAAATTAAAAGACAGAGTTTCAAATTCAGGTGCTTTTACAAAGAGTTTAAGTTTTAAAAGCTTTTTATAAATGCTAAGTTTTAAGACATTTAAATGCAGTGACTTTTAACCTGAAAACCACTAAAGCCAAGGAACATAAGTTGAATGTATGCCCATTTCTATTATGATTCCATTTTTTTTAAGTAACTCAAATGTGCATGACTCATACTTCTCAATATAATGATACGTTCCTTTATCATTTGATCTTCTGGTGCCAGTAATCCCACATTACAGAGTGCCAAAGCCCTTTAATAAGTGTAGCATGTGTTTCTGGCCGTGCTCCAAACACCAGCATAGGAGTGCTGCATTAGGGAGAACTCCAGTGCGGGTTTCTGAGCTTTGGAAAACAGGACCTCCTGTCGGTTGCCCAAAATAACGACTCCCCTCACCTCTCCACGCACCTAGACTTTTGATACCTGAAACCATAATAACAATTATCCTTCAGGCTCATACAGCCCTTTGGAAGTTTACAAAGCATTTTCGCATCTATTAACTTAGCGGATTCCCAGTGACCCACTAGAGTGCTTAGGGTAGACAGTACTGTACCCACGCTACCAGTGAAGAAACGAGGGCTCAGAGCAGTTACGTGAGCTGCCCAAGGGCATCCAGCTAGCAGGTGGTGGACAGCGGGGACTCACACCGAGGTCATCCCAAAGCAAAACCTGGGCTCTTCTCACCAAACTGCTGTGTGGCGTGGGATAAGAAAATAAGTCACTGAAATAAAATCTGTTAAAAACCCTTGTGATTCTACTTATGGGAGTAGTTCAATCTTTTGTGAACAATGTAGACCAGAAAAAATGATTCTTAAACTCCTTTCTCCTTTTGTATTTATCCCCCTTATACCTGGGGTTGCTGGAGTTATCACCTCTAAGAAAGTGTCAGCTAAAGAAAGCCAGTACGTAAAACTGCTACTACCTGTCACTTGTCCCTGTCCCCAAAATCACTAGTGAGTGAACCCTATTTCCAAAAAGATCAAAGACGTGATGGAGCCCAAATCAGAACCAGATGCAGTGCCAGTTCTGTGGCTAAATCCAGTCTGTTCCCACCATGTTTCTTGTCCCTCCCAAAGTCAGTCAGAAGAACCTCAGGCGCCTGGGCGTGGAGACGAGGACAGAAACCCTGGAAGTGGGAGGGGCCAGCCGGGATAGGAGCCGAGACAGCCTGCTCATCTGGGCTTGACCAGGTGTGCCCCTCTTCCATCCCCACTGAGGAGAAAATCCTTCAAATCTGCCCTCGGAACAGAGATCGCTAGCTACAGTATGCAACGGAGGCAAAGAGATTCTGTAACTGGCCTCAGACCACAATGTGGCCCGGCCAGTGTGGAGCAGCAAGGGGCCTTGAAGCGTCCCCTCCATGCAGACATTGAAACATCTGGCAACCCTTCCTGAAAAACAGAGCTTTCAGTCATCCCGTCAGTGACAAAAATTCCCCAAGCAGCCAAAGGTGTTAGGTTCCTTATCTGACTGCCTTTACAAAGGAAACACACACACACAGTTAAATGTCCTCCTGGGTTAGTCATTTGAGAACAGATAGCCAGACCATCCCTGTTTTAAAACAAGATTTTTTTCACAGATCTGACAGTTTCATTGGCAGCTACAACTAACTTCATGATAGTTGGGGGTCATGGGAACTCACTCTATATCCTTACCTTTAATTATACAAGGGCTGGAATCCCATCAGTTCAAGCCGACTTCACAGACAGTCACAATGCGGGGATTCCAGCGCCAGTCTAACATCAGTAGTACAAACATTCACCTAGGCTTCTCGGTTTACAAATACATTTTTAAAGCAGACTAGTAACAATATTAAAAATATCCCCTACCCTTCACCACTTCAAACACTTAGTATGATTCAGGTTTTTGGTTAACCATGCTTGTCAAATGCTTTAAGATGCTAAATTACTAACTGGGCTGGAACATTGTAACCATACCTCACTTCAATACAGTCACATGTTAAAAACTTAAAAAAAAAAAAAACACCCTTCATGTGTTGGACCAATAGAGATCTGCCTTATAATCTGGGTAGAAAACGGTGAGTGAGCAAGCTAATCATGATCACCATTCTCCAGAACAACAATACGAAAAGGCCTTAAGGAGTGGTCTGGGTACCACTCAAACCTGGGTTTAAATCATGACCGTGCCACTTACAGGCATGTGGCTCTAGGCACTTGAGTCTCTGAAATCAAGTCTGTGCATCTGCAATACCAATTCCCTATTATCTAAGCGTTGCCTAGAACCAAGCACAGAGGAAATCATACGTTACATACTAAGTAAAAGATATCTGTTAACTATTATGAATGTAAATACAGAATAAAAGCCAATGTGACTGCCTGGGTAATAATGGCATGGAAATTCAGGACAGGGAACGATCAGAGCTTTTTTATATTCTACTCTCCTCTCTTCAAGGTCCACTCCTCCACTATCTATCTCCATCAACTGCAGCCTACAATGACTGACACATTACATAATTAGCACTGTATGAAACATTTTATTACGTTCTAGAATCACTACTCGGCTGGTCGTAACATCTACCCATTTAAGACCTTCAAGGGAAGAATTCTCTCTGTTCCTCTAACTTCCAGTCTCATCACCCATTCATTATTTTCACTGATCATAAACTACACTGAGACCACAAGTGATTCCACAATACCATGTAACTAGAATTGCGGAAGCTTGAAAATACAAAAAAAAACACAAACAAACCACTCTTGAACACTGCTGGGCAACTTAAACATTTCAAACAAACATCTAACACTCTCTAAAACTGCTGTGGACCGGATGGCACGGGGACACTCCCACTGGTTGGCTGCGGTGACCGTGACACGAATTAGAGTCCCTCAGGCCAAGATTCTCAGGCGCAGTGTGCTGTGGACGAAACCACGGTAACCACTTCACATCCATTCAGATACACCCATTTTCTAGAACTTCAAACCATCAGCTGTAAACAACTCTTTACTCAGATGAGTTTGAAACCGAGGCTACACACAGCACAACTTAAAACAAAATGGAGTTTTAACTCTACAGACTTCTCTGCATTTTGCATGAAACCAATGCACTACACCAATGATTCTAAACGTTCTCCTCCCGTTTTTTAAACATATATTTTGTAATGCTTTCTTTACTACCCCAAAATGAAAATCCAAAATAATATAAACTATTTACATGCAAAATTTCAAAATAATCAATATAATGCCCAAGCTATAAAAACAAAATTTTAAGAATCTGTGTTTTAATATGCAATTGCTCTGCCAAATAGTCTAATACAACAGAATAACCATGAATGTAATAACTACAAATGCAGACAGATACTATCTGCGTGTTTTTCCTGACAACACAAATACAAGCACATCAATATTGGTGATGTGATTTATAAAAATGGTGAATAGCTTTTGGTAAAGTTCCAATCAAAATTAAGTAAAATATGCCCGGCTGGTGTAGCTCAGTGGATTGAGCACGGGCTGGGAACCAGAGGGTCCCAGTTCGATTCCCAGTCGGGGCACATGCCTGGATTGCGGGTCAGGTCCCCAGTGAGGGCCATGTGAGAGGCAACCATACATTGTTCTTTCTCCCTCCCTTCTCCTCTCTCTGAAAATAAATAAAATCTTTAAAAAAAAAATTAAGTAAAATACTATACTATTTATATAGCATAGTATATACTAGTTACATAGTACATATATATATTATACAATAGTTGATTCCTAGAAAACTCAGAGAATATCAAAATGATGCAAAAAGTAGTTTATATAAAAATGGAATTAGATTCTGGGCTCATAAAATTATAAACAAGTTTTTCCTACAAAAATTATCTGGAGAGACATTTGAAAGTTATGTAGGCTATTAAAAAATTCTTTGCACAGGACTATCCCTTTGTATACTGAAGGAAACTGGTATTCCTGGCCATGCCCTCTAAGTGCCAAAGGTACCCACCCCACAATCAACCAACACACCCCAACAGAAAATCACTGAGCCAGCTATTATGACAGGTACTGCTTTTAGGCCCAAAAGAGTCTTACTGTCTTTCTGTTTCATGTATTGACCTTAGAACTATGCTTGACTGCTGTGTAGGTGCTCGATAAGTCTGAGCAATTGAGGGGGGTTGGTTCTTCTGAAACTCCTCCATTTATCCTTAGGTAGCAGAAAAACAGAGTCAACATTTTCAATCAATAGGAAAATGGCATCTACTGGAGTGGAATGCACAGAAAGTGCTAACATTCACTCACAATCAGAAACACTTTAAAGAATGCTATTGTCCCTTCCCCCATAACGACAGCCTAAGACTAGGACAGCAAATACACATCATGGCATGGTGTCCAGCTGAGCCTGGGAATGGCTTTAAAATCCATCTCAACATGGCTCTCATAGTCCTGCCAACTGCTTAGACTTTCCAATCTCAGAAATATGGGAGGAGGAAATCAGCAGGCTCGAACAGCCTTCCTGTGAGTATTCAGAGCCTTCCACACTGTGCAATCTTGTAATGCCCACTACTACCATCTGCACACTAACTATATGCTTCAGACCCTTACACAACAATATGAGATGGTAAAAATCTCTACTTCACAGGAAACTAAATGGGGCCCAAACACGGGGCCCAGACACAAAGCCCAACGTCAAAAGCCAGTATTAGAGCCCAAAGTCCAGCCCACATCTAGGTAGCTCCAAAGCCCATGCTAGTCTGCAACCACCTGTAACACACACAACCTGTCTGGGGGAGTGGGGTAAAATACCTTCCTACTAGAGTAGCACTTCTCTGCATCGACCTAGGAGGTGCGCAGGCACATCTAGGTAGACATAGAGACAGCATATCAAGTAAAAGCCAAAACAAAAAACTCCTCTCTCCCATGTAGTCATCCAGACGCCAAACTGAGGCTTGGAAAGAGTCCCAAATTAGATCTTAAAACCAAATCCTGGACCCCAAGGCACCACATGTCCTGATGCATAATGACCCAAAGCTTCAGGACGGCATCAAGCCCTACTGAATGCTGGCTCCAATCTGTCATTGCTCCGTCCATACCTGGTTCCTGCCTCTGTCCTGGGAATGGCCAATACTGTGGTCCCAACTCCTATTTTCCAGCCTCTGAGCAAATACCAGATCTTTGCTCATCTGAGAGTTTGGAGGAAATGCCCCTTCCAACTGCTCTGTATATATGTATCCTGCTCATATTTCAAGTTCTACAGTAAAGTTCCCTTCCCCTCCCCTGCAAGCCTCTCCTCAATCTCCAGCTAGAAAGGACTGACCCCACTTCAGAGCCCCCACAACACTTTTCTCTGGGTTCTTACTCCACTCCTCCTAAAATCACAGTAATGAAGACACATGACCCTTCCCTAGAGTTTTAGTTCCTTATTTCCTTCCGGATCCTCTCACAACGCTAACTACCACCTCCACCACCGCTGATGAATGGCTACCGAGGCCTGGCACGGTCCAGCCTCCACTGGCACGATAACATAGAGGATATGCAACTGAATGCAGGTCCGGCTGCCGGCCGCTACAAAAGCCAATATTCGAGAGGCAGGTGCTAATGCAAAGCAAAGTGGTGTATTTGCAAATGTTGGCCATCTGGAAGATGGGGGACTCCTGTCACAAAGCCCACCTCCACCCCTCAGTGGAGGCAGACGCTTTTATAAGGAGGGAAAGGGGAACAGAACACAGAGATCAAGGGAGGGGGTTGCAAAGTTCTCTACGTGCAAACTACCACAGTCTATTCTGATCACACAAGTGATGGTCCCGTGTGCATCACCCTGGTTTAGTCATCCTGGATTCACGTCATCCTGGCTCCATGGTTGAAGGTCAGCAAATCTCCCAGAGCTGGGATGCCTGAAGTTCTGGGTCTGTATCTTTTGAAGTTAGTTCCTAGAATTCTTACACAAGCATGCTGTTTATCTATAAGCTACATATTAGTCAGAGTCAGCACTTACAGAAATAATGTCAAAAGAAAGGTGGGGTGGGTTACAACTCCCCATGTTACAATTTTCTGCTGTTACAGATACAAGCACACTCTGAAATCAGACTGCCTTTGTTTGAATCCCTGCTCTACCATTCACCGGCTGTGAAATCTTGTTTAAGTTTAGTCCTCTGTGTCTCAGTTTCCTCATCCATAAAAGGGTAATAATAGAAACTCACAGAATTATTATCAGCATTACAAAGTTAATATATGGGAAGGCACTCAGCGCAGTGCCTGGCACAGAGTACAGACTAAATAAGCGTTTGCTATTGTTGTCAGTACTGCCTCTAACCTTGATTCACAGTAGGTGCGCCAAGTCTACACTCTGAGGGGTCCTTAAATATACCAGACAATTTCTCCTATTTGTCCAAGCTGCCTTGACTGCTCCTTGCACACCGCTCCTTACCATTCTTTGGGGCTGATTATGTGCTTGTCTCAGAAGGACATGCCCTGACAACCCTATTCAAGATCCTTGTCATCCAGGGCTCTCTCTCCCCGCTCCACCAACTCCTATTTGCACCTTCACACACCCTTGTTTGTTGTCCTTACAGCACTTATCACAACCTAGAATTCTGGTGCTGTTGGTCTGTGCATGTGTCTGGGGTCCTTCTCCCTCACTAGAAACCATGTCTGTCCTCATTGTTGTATCTTCTGCATCCAGCCAGGAGCCTGGCATATCATCAATGCTAAATAAGTATTTGCTGGTACCTGCCAACTTCTATACAGTAAGTGCTCAAGAAGTATCTACTGAATTAATAAATGGGATCATTAAGTTAATGCACAGATGGTCACTGCTGCTATGAGGACAAGCAACAACTTGCAAAGTACCATATTCTGTATTTGGTCAATTCTGAAATTATCAGTCAACCTAAACATCTATTAAGCAAGCGCCCACTGTGAGCAAATGTGTATGTTCTCTGTATAATGCCAAACAATAAAGTCACCGCATTTGGCTGGAAGATAATAGGCAGAATTAAGACTACAGTGCATGGCTGGGCATAATGCCAAGAGTGCCCAACTGAAGTGATGGAGTGATGGCTGAAATCACGCTTGCCTTCTGCCCACCTGGCCGTGCTCCCTGGTGCAGGGCTGCCCCACCCCGACAAGGCACTGTTTTCTAATTCTCATGAAGGCAACGCACAGGCCGGTGGCAAGCCTGAGATGGATCAGTCTTACTTCTTAAGGCTGTGTCTCTATACCATGGGATTTAAGGGCACAAAGACACTGACTATTAAAGATACTCTCCCATTCTCCCGATGTCCCTAAAATAGCCACTTGGGGTGAAAGCATTCTATTCCCTGAGATGCTTTTAGTAATACAAAAACAGGGAAAGGCAGCCAGTCAGTTCACCCTCACGTTTTAACTCAGACCAGTTTATCAGATGAGCTACTATTACTTGTCATAGCAGATACGCCTGAAAGTTGTGGCCAGAGAAAACTGTTTTCGTGTAGCAAAAGGTGGAGACAGAGATTCACAATGAGAAGTACTGCCAGAAAGGGCAGGCTCAGTCTGGGGACCCCAAGCTTCCCCCTCTTACCCGAAGCTAGCTCTCATGTGTTTGGTGTGCGGGGGCACACAGGCGTGCACTCCACGCACACACACACAAAGGTAGGGCAAAGAGGCCACTTCAGTTCCCAGCTTCTTGCCCCCTCAGTAAGTCCTGACTGGTGAGCAGAAAAACAGCACAGAGAAGCACAAAGAGACCAAGAATTCCTCTTAGTGTTCCCAATAACTTGCAGGGTGACTTTTGGAAAGTCACTTTCCCTCTCTAGGCCTTAATTTCTTCATTTATAAAATGAGTGAGGCTGTAATATGTAACATAGTAAATAAATTATGTGATTTTCAAGCCATGTGTTCTAAGTAACCAAAAGGTTCTGAATGTTGTAAAATTCTGGGGAAAAATTCGCTCAAATTTCGGTTTTAAGGTATACTTTAACAATCTTTGAAATTATAATAAGCCCCCACAAATTTGATTTTACAGCAAATTCTAACACACTAAACATCATCAATGTGTTTATATTTTCTTTCTGCAGACCTCAGAATAAAGCTTCTCTCATTAATTCTGAGCTTATAGTTGAAAATCTTGTAAGAATGTTGCTAATTCTGAAGGAAGGTGGAACTCTATTTTTTAAATTCAGGCCTCTACTTACCTGCTCCCTCAAAACTGCTCAAGCAAATATACAACTACAGTACACTTGCAGCATCCTCAATTAAATGCCAGGCAAATCTGAGGCCCATCCGCTGGGCTCATACTCTTATCACAGAGGAACAGTCAGTTATGCAATAACAAATGAATTCATAACAGGCTGCACTGGAATAGAAAGGTTAAAGCCACATAATCATCTCTCTTGCACTTACATGTCATTATATATTATATAATTAATATAGTAATCATGATAGCTACATTTTGGAACACTCACTATACATTGGATTCTCTGGTAAGGTTCTTTTTTTTTAAAAGAATTACTGGGATAACACTGGTTAATAAGTTTCAAGTGTACAATTTTTTATCTTCTGTATATTGTACCGTGTGCTCCCCCCATCAGTTAAGGTTCTTGAATCTCAATGCTCACACCAACTCCATGAAGTACGTTTTATTGCACTTTATAAACAGCAAAGCAGATTCATAAAATAAATAATTTAGCCAAAGGTCACCTACCTAGTAAGTGTCAGGGTCAGGTTCAAACCTAAGACACACCCTCTTGTATCCAACCAGCATTTACTAAGCATCTACTATATGCCAGGCATGGTGCTACAAACCAGCTTTGTTGCTAGGACTTTCTTTTAACTTTTTCTGTTTTGGCTTTTTGCTTTTTCTTTATCGTGGTAAAAACACAACATGAATTTATCCTTTCAAAATATTTAAATGTAATTTACAGTATTGTTAACTATATACACATTGTTGTTTTCATCTTGCATGACTGAAACTCCCAATTTCCCCCAACTTTTACAAACTTTTTATTTTAAATAAATTTTAGTTTTACAGAAGGCCTACAAAGATACTACAGAGAGTTCTCAACATATCTTTGTCCAGCTTCTCCTTACACTAACGCTGTGGTATTTTTTAAATTGGCAAAATGGAATAATCATTGATTACACCATCGAATAATCCCGAGGGCCCAACTCCATGCCAGGCAGTGACTCTGGCTGGTGCCTCTGCCTCTGACTGCACATCTCCGTTCTCCACTGGCTTCTGACTTTGCCTGCCCTCCCCCTGCAGCACCCCACGGGTGCGGAATTAGGCAAGGGAAGGGAATTAAGAAAACTACCACAAACCAAAGGTTCTTCCTCCCAATAAGAATTCTGAAACCACTGTGGATGGAGCCTAAAGCCATAGAAAGAATTATGTTTTTTAAATAAATACAGGATGTCAGGGAAACCTCAAATGAGAAACAATAATGTGAAAAATAGGTAAGTATAAGTAAACACTTGAGCACTGTTAGCTATATGAAAGCAGGCATCATGCCAAGCCTTTTACCTATATTAACTCATTTAATCCTAAACCATCCCTTAATGGGGGTAACCACTATTATCCTCATTTTACAAATGAGTAAACCCATATGCAAAGAAGTTCAGTTTCACTGCAAGTTCCTCAGCTAATGAAACACTTCTCTGACCTGGTAAGACAGAGAACATAGGGCTCCCACCCCTCTGCTTTGAACTTCTAAATTCCTAGATTCCTAGATTCCTGGATTCAGGAAGTTATTAATAACAATGGCTAACATTCAGACATCAGATCTGACCAATCTCCAGCTCAGCAAAACCATTGGCAAGTGTAGCAAGTTTCAGCCCATGAGTAATCTTTGCATAAGAGTCGGTCTCCTGTCTTGCACGTGTTTCCAGAGGAAGTGAAGAAACTTCTGAGGGACTTGCACAACACTGCTTTAAAAACAGGATTCCAAAAGGCCTTTCACAAATATGCCAAGGCACACTACCTACCTTCTACCTGCATCCTCCCCTCATTTTCTGTGTGAGCAACACACTGATTGATGCTCACTCGTCAACAGATATTGAAAGCACAGATTGGACGCCCTTCCTTCTCTACCACACAGGAGGATGGAAAGTATTAAAAAAGAATGGTATATTTCTAGCACGACAAATGCAATCTATTTGCTTCATCAAACATGCTGGTCTAAAGAAAGTTTTGCTTTCAAAGAATCCTTGGTTTACCCTTGGCGTCACTTTGTTTTACACTGAAGTGACTAACTCTGCATCATTCAAACCCACCTTGGTCTGCAGTTTTTCAGGCACTACAGAGTGTACAATTACTGTATAAGTATGGACACTCTCACAGCCACGAGTCTAACTCAGGTTCACCCCTGGAACTGAGGAGCTGGCAGAAAATGACCCAGACACTATTAGGAATCCTACACAGGAGGAAAAATAAATGCGGACCCAAACCCAGGAAGGACAGAGGTATCTTAGGAAGCCAGAAAACACATGAGAAAACGGGAAAGGACTAAAAGCAGCCTCCACTCCTGGTCACCAACTGAGATCAGTGAGGAAGGGTTTCAGTGGGATCCCAAAGAGCATCACTCAAAAGTCCTTCAGTTCGGTCCTGAGAAACTTGCTGGATAAATGACAGACACAACATAGGAGGCTGTTTTTTAGAAGGGGAGAGCAAAGGGTTGGGCGCAGCTACAACCAGGTGAGCCAGGCAGTAAAGGGCTGAGTTGTTTGCTCACGAGCAGTACCTGGCATCACTGCAAACAAATGTTGTAGTGGTTCATCATGATGAATTCATAGACAATAAATTAAAAACAGGAAAGGGAAAAGCTTGGCATTCAATTACAAAATGAGATGGGTAGGGACCTCCAGTCAAGAACACCCATGAAAGCCCCCTCAACCCTGACTGTTCCCAAGGCTTTGTCCTCCTCAGATTTTTCTGAAAGCTTTCCCATCTATTGGACCTGAAGAATTCTGTTCCATTCTCTAGAAGTCCAGCTCAAATGCCTCACCTTCCCTGTGGGGTGTTCCTGACTTCCTCAGACAAATGTAGTTCACTCTCTTCTCTGTGCCTCCATAATACTTTGTTAAATACATCAACACAACAAAACCTTAGCTTGCTCTGTGTTGTAAACATCACTCACCAGACTATACCAGGGGCTAATACTGGTTTTATTTACTCTTTTTTCTCATAGTCAGTGAGAACATAGTAGGTACTCAATAGATGAATGAGTGTCCACCGGCAGGACTACCCAGAGTTCCCAAGGCCACAGCAGTGTGCAGGAAGATGCATGATCAACTTATGAAACCAACTTACGTGAAGACCAATACAGTCCTACCATGGGGATGTGCATCAATGCCCTCCTTGCTCCCTCTTAAACAGGAATAAGGAGCTTCTCCCTTGAATGCCCTCTAGAAATAAGGATGGAGATGCAGAGATGGCTGGCGTCTTTGGGGATGACACCACCTAACAAATTAAACTGGTTTTCAATCTCACATCCACTGTGATCAAACTAAAGCACCAGACTTGGAGGGTGTTGGAAAATAATTACAAAATCGATTTCTGGCTTTTCCCTTCCCCTACCCATTGGAGGATGAAACCAGGAAGACCAAGTCCCCAACAACCTGTCCTTCCCTATTCATTCTGAACAGAAAATCATCTGGGTCTCTGGCAGTCACTTGCTGTTTATTTAGCCCTTCCTGCTGTGACAGAATACCTGAGATGCTGATGGCAGATGCACCTGCAACTAAGATGGCTCATTTCTGATGCTAAGGGAAAGAACAGGGAATGTCCCTGAAGAGCTACTGTGTGAGCCCTTATCATTTTGTTCAATGGATGTCAGAGCCATAACGAATGTATGAATAAATCAGGAAAAGCTGGAGTGTGACTTGACAGGATCCAGGAGGACCACCCTAGAACAGATCTGTGAGTCTCAATGCCTAGACCAGCTAGCCCAGGCCAGATGACCCAAGGACTCTCCCACTTCACTTCTCATGGGACCCAGTCTCCCAGCCCCCGGCCTTACTCCACCAATATGAACACAGGACTTGCAATCAAGAGGCGAGTGACAATTTCTAAATAAAACTCACTCATGGGCTGAGTCACTTCCTTTCCTCCTATGTTCAAGATCCGAGAGGTTAAGCAACACAGAAGAGAGGCAATAGGTGATTAGATAAGCCCAGAATTTCAAGGTTGGAATAGATTCTATCAAACAAACATCCATCCTTGTCTTCCAAGGCAATCACCATCTACACTTCTGTTATTAGAGCCAAAAGTCTCTAGCCTCCCCCTCAACTCCAGAGGCCAAAACACTTGAAAGAGTATCCTTAAGTCCCTCAGACTCCTGTATTATGGAAAAATCAATTCGTTTTTAGGGGAAAATTAAGTTCTTTTCCCTACACAGTCAAAGAGGCATACCTGCATCAGCCGCCCAGACCCCGAGGCCTTCCACGCGCTGGAAGGCGCGGGGGCGGTCGCCACACCCAAGTGCTGAGAAGCAGCAGAGCTCTACGGCTGGACTGCCTGGGCCAGAGCCCAGCTCACCGCTCGCGAAGTACGATCTTAAAATGAGAGAAAATCTAGGATGTACCTTGAGATTGTTAAGAAGATTAGGCTAATGCATCTACTTGAAACCGTAAGTGCTATATTTCCTCCGAAAATGAGGAGATAGAGGCAATGTTACCTTGAAAACATGGTAGTCCACATTCATAAGAATTTTAAGTGTGACAGCAGAAAACACTGAACATTTTTTAACCTACAAAGTGGTAATTTCGCATGATTAAATCAAATAGGTATGAATAAGAACACAAGCAGTGTTCTTAATTCATTCTAAGTGCCTAAAGAAGTTCAGGCCTTTCATAGAAAATCTTTCAAATGACAAGGAAGGAAGGGCGGGAGGGAGAAGAATCAAAGATCTGTGTGGGGCTGACACACCCCTCCCCAGTGTGGTCTGCAGGACCTTGCCAAGGCTGAGCAACCGGGGCTATCTGGGGAGCTGAATGGCTGCCAAGCTGGCCCCCAGCCGCCACCTGTAAATCTGACAACTGCGCTTCGGCGCTAGTAGGACCATTTGCAAAATCTCAAGCACCTACAGGAAGCTCAAAGACACAAGAGGTCCACGCTGCAGCAACCAGAGACCCACACAGCACTCTCCTCCTTGTAATGGTGCCCCAAGGAAACCGCTTCATGCTTGCAACAGAGTCCCAGTCCTGACCGGCACATCTGGATTTCAGGCATTATTCCAGTTGTACCTGGAGTCAATCAGAAAACTAGTTCAAAAGAGGCTTCAGAGACCCAACACTGAGCATCCTTTATCTTTGAAAGTTCTTCCATAAGTCTAAAACCTTTAAAATTCTAGAGTAAAGCATTTCACTTATGGTAAAGTTCAATTAACACAGGCCCTCTCTATATTATCTTTGCAACATTCTGCCAATCTAGAATTATTTCAAAATAAAAAAAATGTAAGTTCAATTATATACAAGAACACAAGAAATGACCCTTTATAAAGAACAACTTCAATCAAAAATTTTAGATGCATTGTGTGATTTTATGTCTTCCTTTTCATCAGTAACATAAAGGCTCATTTCAACTTATGGAGCACTAATAATGGGACAGCAGCAGAATCTTTCCCTAGCCTATAAATTAAGCCTAGTTAGGAAAAAAAAAAAAAAATCCAGGGACTTCCGCCAAGATGGCAGCGTAGGTGGTCGTACTCGCTGCCCGCACATCCAGAATGTCCATACAACTAATGCAGTAGCAAAAATTTAAACAACCAGAACGGACAGAATCGAACTGAAGGGAAGTCCGACACCCAGGAGGTAGGAGAAGACAAACATCCAGGCCGGTGAGCGGGGCAGAAACGGGCGGAGGAGGCAGCGCGGGCGGAGGAGGCAGCGCGCACGGAGGGTCTCACTCACGCCGCGACTTACTTACGCCGCTACTCAGGCTGCCAGTGCCTGAACAGGGCGTGGCTCCAAACAACGGGTGAATACCGCAAGCCGGTGACGCTGCAGGAGAGAGGCCAGGGCTGAGCCAGCAGAGCCGAGTCTGGCAGAGGAGGCGGTGGGGAGTTGGGGA